>JASDQU010107424.1:43727-68657 GCA_032191745.1 Picea mariana | reverse complement strand
AGGGAAGGTACCTCCACATCTATCTCCTCGAGAAAGAAGGAAGATTATTCAAAAGAGTGCTAGGTATAGTTGGATAGGAGGATACCTCTACTACATAGGCATGGACCAAGAAATCAGGAGATGTGTGAGGGATGATGAAGTTTATGATCTGCTGAAAGCTTGCCATGATGGCGCTTGTGGGGGTCATTTTGCTGATAAAAGGACCGGGCATCAAATTTTAAGGATGGGCTATTTTTGGCCCAGCATATTTCAAGATGCCAAGAAGTATGTCCAAGCTTGTGACAGTTGCCAACACATGGGTCAGCCAACTCACAGGGATGAGATGCCTCTCCAGGCTCAGGTAGTGTTAAAGCCTTTTGAGAGATGGGACATGGATTTTGTAGGACCCATTCACCCACCTTCCAATCAAAAAGTCTATATATTGGTCTGTACAGATTACATGACCAAGTGGGTGGACACAAAAGAACTTATCAAAGCCTCAGAAGAAGTTGTCTTAGCATTCTTGTTTGAAGATATATTTGTTAGGTTTGGTGTTCCCAGAGAATTGGTAACTGATGGAGGACCCCCTTTCACATCATATAAATTTGAAGCTCTACTTAGTAAATATCATGTTTTACATATAATAGCTTCTCCATACCATCCACAAGGCAATGGACAGGTGGAAAGCACCAACAAAGTTATCGAAGCCATTCTTACTAAAACAATGAGAGAATATCGCAGGGATTAGTCTGATAGATTGCATGAAGCTCTATGGGCTTACCGAACTACTTGGAGGAGAACAACTGGTTTTTCTCCTTACGAGCTAGTATATGGAAAAAGCCCTGTTTTCCCCATTGAATTCGAAATCAAAACCTTAAGAACTGCATCAGCAGTCAACCTCAACTTGACTATGACATAGAAAGCCAGACTACATAAGCTCAATGAGCTTGATGAAAAGCATTTAGACACCATCCATCAAACCACAGTGATTCAACAACAAAGAACAAAATGGCATGACCAAATCATCAAGAAGAAATTATTCCAGAAAGAAGATTGGACTCTGTTGTATGATTCACGCTTTAAAGAATTTCAAGGTAAGCTGCGTACACGATGGCTAGGGCCTTATGAGGTAGACACCATTTTTCCCAATGGGACAGTCTAGTTGATTACTATTGATGGATCCAATACATAGTTACATGCAAATGGTCATCACTTGTGTCTATATCAGCGTCCACTGTCCAAGGCAGAATTCAAAACTAGATGTACAGTTGATATAGGTTATCACTTCTTAAACAGAAAGGAGCTTGCTCCTTCCCCTTCTGAACTTTAGGACTTCTTTTTCTCAAACCTTGTATATAAATAACCCCAGCAAAATTTGCATTTCTTCATTTTTAGTTGAAATTTCTTTATTTTCTTTACTATACTAATAAAGCTTTGAAAGGTATCAAGTGATTATGTGTGTGCAGGTGGTTGATGAACAAGAAGGTTGAGTAGCGCAAAACGAGTCAAACGATTAGTTCATGGAAGTTGAAAAACTTCCTCGAAACTAAGTAATGTAGCGTTCGGTCGATCTCTATACTGTTACACCTCTTTTTCGCTAAATTGGACGATTTCCATGCTGATTACACCTTCTTCCGATAAATTGGCTGATTTCCATGATGTTACACCTTCTTCTGATAAATTGGCTGATTTCCATGCTGTTACACCTTCTTTCGATAAATTGGCCGATTTCCATGCTGTTACACCCCTTTTTTCGCTAAATTGGCCGATTTCCATGATGTTACACCTACCTCCGCCATTTTTGTTGAAGAACCTATTGATACACTAATTGTTTTTATACTTTCTTGCCACTTCACTCTTTCTTTTTCTCATTTTTTCCGATGCTGCTGCTCCAGCCCTCCAATCTTTCCATGCCACAGCGCCACTGATTAGACAATACTGATGCTCTCTATCCGAAAGTGCTTCTTCATAATGACTTGACTTCACATACGACGATTTCTAGTTGGCTAACTATAGTAAGGACTCTGTCTCTGCTCCAATTGTCATTTCTCTCACAATCCTTCATCATGTCAACTATTTCCGTGCAACTTAGATGGCAGTTGGATTGTGCAGTTACTCCAGCAGGTCATTATGTGCGGTAAGATATGAGGTACATGATTAATCCTACGTGTTAAAGTAATGAAGATATAAAAGCATGGTTTTCTATTTACTAACTAGTTGTCATAAATCGATGCAGCTGGAGCCAATCCGCTTAGTTGGGGGGGGGGAACGTAAATCTAGCCATCCATACCAAATTTTATACACACCTCCACCACCTTTCCGCTCACACTTCTTTTTACTGAGACACTGTATTCTTTCTGCAAACCATGTTTGAACTTGTTGCATCTCTGATTTAGGTGATAGTTTCTCCTCCTACGTGCTTGTTAGAATCTCAAGCAACATCATGGGAGGATCAACTGTGAGATATGAACCCGCAACTTTGGACAACTTGCTACTACACCCAGAGGCCTACCAAATATTTCTCCAGGCCAGCTGGATATAGTATTTTAAAAAGTTGAAGGGGTTTAATGAGGATGAGTTATTGGATTTTAGTCAACATCTTACTGAAAGGTATTCAATGGTGAATGGGGTAAGTATTCCATTGTCAGAATAAAGATTGTTGCTGTAACAGGGTTGCCAAGAACAGGAGACCGATGGTTTCACAGAAAAACACATCTTCTGGATGCACAGAAGGGTTTCCTCGTCAACACTGAGAAAGTTCAGACCAAAGGCAGAGGTGCAGATGTCAATTCCTTACTAGAGCCATGGGGGAAAGTCGCAGAATTTCTTAAAAGGTACATTACTTGCGAAGGCCGATACCAAGTTGTTTATTTTTCTAATTTCATCTTATTATCACATCTACGACATCAGAAATTCATAAACATTCCTTATTTTCTCCTCCATTCGTTGCATAACATGGCTCATTTTGTAAAAAAATCCAAGAACCCCAAGAAATGCATTTCTAATCATATACTCTTTGGCCTATTAATTCACAGAGGTATGGGAATTTCCAATAACCCATTACCTACTATAGCAGACTAGCCACATTCTATACATACAGATATGACTGCACCAGTCCTTGAAAACACAACCCATGGACCTCTTCCAGAGCCTCTGCCCTCGGCTGCAACAACAGTCCAAACCCCTACTGCGTTGTCTGTAAGACGACTTAGAAAAGAAACCACATAACCCGAAGCCATCCCGACACCAGCCAGACAAGCCTCGACGAAATTGCATTGCAACATCCTGTAGTAGTGGTTGAAAAAACAGATGAACAACCAACCACTCGACCAAGACATGCATCAAAACACTTGGCTGCAACACCTATCATTGAAAACCTACCCCCTGACTCTGAAAAGAAAACCCCTGCTCCTATCTATGGATCATCGACAGAGTGAACAAGTTCAGCACAGTCCATTGCGACACCTATCATTGACAACCTACCCTCTGTCTCTGAAAAGAACACCCTTGTTCCTATCTCTGCATCACCTAAAAAGAGAGCAAGGTAAGCATGGTCCACTGTAACATCAATTCCACTTCCCTCCTCTGTTGTGGCACCGACATTCACACAGAACCCTCCTATTGTTGCAATAGCCGATCAAGCACCTACTATCATTACTAGTGCATCTTCTCAGAAAAGAAAACATCCATTCAAGGGAAAACCTCAGAGAGCCCTTGACCAAATTGGATCAATGACAAATCAGGGCCCTCTGGCTACTGTGATAGATAATTCTATAGAGGTACGAATACCAGGTTTTACTCTATGCACAGAACTTCAGGAAACTATTCTCTCCTTTCATAATGAATGTACTCAAATCGCAGCAGAATCATCGGCTCCACCTAATGATTATGCACATCACACGTCCATTGACAATGTCCAAATCATCACAGATCCCAGTACCAAAATATCCTCCTTGTGTGGTTGAGGAAGAACACCCTGTTCCTCCTCCAACAATGAAGAAGAAATCCCCTGCTTTCGTTTCTATTTTACCCAGGAGAAGAACCAGGTCCACCAAGTCTGCCGAAGCTGCAATTGGATGGCAATATGTGGAACATGATATTCCTATTCTTCATCCACTATCCTCTATGGTTGATGCAGGGGCGGTTCCACATGAACCAACTGTCCATGTAGAGACTGTTTCACAAGAACCAGTCCTGACAGACACTGCTGTTACACAAGAACCAACTGTCTAGGTCGATACTTTTACACCACAACTAGCTGGTCCACAGAGGATTGTCCCACCAGAGCTAGTAATACAAGAACCAACTGTCCATGTCGAGACTGTTCCACAAGAACCAGTCCTAATAGACACAGTTGTTACACAAGAACTAGCTACACAGCATGTTGAGGATGTGCCACTTGCCCAATTGTTTGCCCAAATAGAGAGAGAGATCAAGAATATAGAAAATTCCAGAATCACTGCACTAATAACAGAGAATGATAACCTCAAAGAAAATTTAAATACCCTAAAACAAGAGGTGGAGGCTGCTCGACAGAAGAATCCAGAAGGGATAACCTTGGACATCCTAGCATTGACAAAAGCTGTTATGAACATAAACAAAGAACTCATGTGCTTTGAGTGCTGAAACATTTACTTTGAGGCAGGATATGAGGTATTCAAAGTTCCAGTCACTAAAGGACCAACAACTGTCTTAGTCAAGACTGAACATGAACTTACTGCTACACAAAAATCAGTAAATCAAAGGAGATCTCAACGTCATAAAACAACTGCTGGTATACCAGAAGCTTGCAAACAAGAACCCTGCAAACAAGAACCTCTGTTTCCTTCACGAGTTGTTACTTGAGCAACTCAAACTGATTTTTTTCTCAAAGATAAAGAAACTCAGACAGATTGTTGACACAACAGATTTTCTTTTGGACACAACATTTTTCAATACCGGCACTTAGCAATTTTGCACTAGAGGAGACAGTTATCTACTTCAGCTACAACGTAAGGTTTGCATGTGTTTTGCATGAGGACATGCAATGTCTTCAGTTGGGGGGCATGTTAGGACCCAGAAATGTCCCTTTTTCACTACATCTTTTGCCCATTCAACCTTCTCGTTCCTAAGCTAAATGACTATTATAATGAGTACTAAGACCCTTTTTCCCAAGGTATGAACTATTCATCTCTCTTTTATATTTTCATTTACTTAGCATGTTTTATTGGTAACGTTCACATATTTTACCCATGAAATGATTTAACTAATGATCAAAATCCTTAGAACAACCCACTTCAAGAAACTTGTTGTTGTTACGGCTATGCACCAATCTTGGAAGCTGTTACATGACTGTTGCAATGGATGCCACCAATCTTGGAAGCTGTTACATGATTGCTGCAATGGATGCCACCAATCCTGGAAGATGTTACACGACTACTGCAACAAAAGCTCGTCAATCCTTGAAGTTGTTACAACAGATGCCACCAATCCTGTTGTTATATGACTGCTGCAACACTTGCTGATTAGATATGCTGGCTCACGACGTTGATCAATGAGAGTTCTAGATTTTGTATTAATGATATCAAATGAATAGCTTGAGAATCGACGAATCTCAAGACTGTTCTGATTATGTTCTACTGAATGACTATGACTTTAAATAGCAGAGCTTTTGTAATGAAACAAAGTTTTTTTTACTGAAGAAAGAAAAGTAACGCTTATTGTACACAAACATTTTTTGGCAATTGAATGAAAGAGTGGATTGAATTCTTTTAGCAGACTGTAACCTATTTCTTTGAGCAGATTCAGTGAGAAGGAAAGGGCCCACCTTCCTCACCGATTCCCCTCTGTTTTGAATTCTAGATTAGTTGTTTTAAATGCGAATGATTTAACTATTAGACATTTCTAGAATACAACTATTGTTACAATTTAGTTCCTTCTTGTTAGATGCCCATAAACTTGTCTCATGAGAATTAGAAGTCGATTGTTGATCATTTTTGGAGAACTACTTTCCCTTTTTCTGCATTAGGTTAAAATCTTGTTTCCGAGAAATAAAAGTGTGAAGTACCTTCTTGCAATAAGTAGATTTCCTTTCTGCAAATAGTATAGAACTTCTTCCTGCAAAAGTAAACTAGAAAGTTAGATTAGAGTAGGCAATCCAGGGTTCTTATACATTCATCAGTTTAGATTGCAATTATGATTTCAAATCTGTAGAACTCCAGTTGTATTAGCACAACTGTGTTAGTGATAATGTTTTTTTTTTTTTTAAACTTCCCTACTACAATTAGATTAGAGATGCTTTCATAATCTAGCATAGACTGTGTACAATTATCTTGAAATAGCATACTTCCATGGGTTGACAATTTATATTGAACACTTTGATTTTCTATTCAATTAGACAATTAAAGTGCCCAACAGTAGTGAGAATGGAGCTCAAAATTTTTCATCTTACTATGTGCAATAGGGTTGTCAGTGACTTGAATAACACTCTAATTTTCACAATAAATCATAGTCAAGGTTTGTATAGGAAATCCAAGTTCACCCAAGAGTTGGTGAATCCATAATGCCTCTATATTTTCATGAACAACACCATGATACTCTACCTCCATAGTCGACAAAGAGTCTACCTTATGTTTCTTGCATGAACAAACCAATGGTCCAACATTGAAAAGAAACACATATCTAGAAGTGGAATTCCAGTCATCATTGTCGTCTTCCCATTTAGAGTCAATAAAGTTGACCAACAAATATGAAATTCAACAATATTTGATACCAAGATGAGTGGTACCTTTGATATAGAGAACAATCCTTTTGAATGCTTTCCAATGGATTTCTATGGGATACTACCTAAAATGAGAAACCACACTAACAACAATGGAAATGTCAAGTCAACTATGATTAAGATAAATGAGATTGTCGACCAATTGTCGATAGAGAGTGGCATCGACTTTGGGTTTTTGAAGTGTTTTCTTCACCTTAACTCTAGATTGAAAATGAGTAGCACAAGGCTTACAATCTACCATCTTAAAATGTGTCAAGAGATCTATTACATATTTAGATAGACTGTTGTACATTGGGGTCAACACTTCCCACAAGTTTCACGACATGGATTAACCCCCTCTCATGGATCCTAACTCCGACGATTGAGGTGGAGACTAACACCTGAGGTTTTTTGTCTAATGAAAATTATAGTCCAACAAATGGTATCAGAGTGATATGTCTCAAGTTTGACACTCGCCTGGCACGCGCTGGGAGGGAGATTGTTGGACATTAGTTTCAATTCTTCTCATGAGTTTCATGACATGGTTTGACCCCCTCTTGTGGATCCTAACTATGAAAATTGTGGTAGAGGATAACGCCTGTGGGTTTTTGTCTAACAACAATCATAGTCCAACATAGAGAAATGAAAAAACCATCAAATAGTGGTAATGCTTGAAGACACAAAAAATAATGTATAATACCAAGATCAACAAGTTGTTTCTTAAATCTAAGAATGATATCAATGTTATTTCCATTTATCACAAGGTGATCAACACATACAACAATAATCAAAGTGTTTCCATGAGTACGAAGTGCATATAAACTATGATCATATTCACAACAATGGAAACCAAGTCAAAGAAAGAAATTGTCGATCTTAGCATACCAAGATATGGGAGCTTGCTTCAAACCATAAAGAGACTTATGAAGTCAACACATGAGGTTAGAATCTATCACAAAAGCAAGATGTTATTCCATGAAAATTTCTTCAGATAGGTTTTGTAACACCCTAGGTTTTGAACCCCCATTTTAAATAATGTATCGTTACAATGCTGAGAGGCCATAGAGCCCAAAATAGTTAGTAAAAGGCCAGTATGCCCAAGAAATGTAATGTTTCTATCATTATTAATAATACATACATCGTTTGTTTATAGACGGACAAGGACTAGAGTTATAGGGGGCTATGATTCCAGAAGAGAGGGGGCTTGAGGGGATAAATGGTATTTCCTATTTTAATTACCCTTTTTGTCTAAGGGAGTGAATCAGTTACGTGAGCTTATTGGGGGAGGCTAGGAGGTTCTTGATTCCCCATGAAATACTTAAACCTGCCCCTGGTCTGTTGGGGGGGTTGGTTGTTGGCTCGTTTGCTCCTTCACTTCTTATTTCATTCCATTCTTTCCCTCATGCATTCATTCACTGATTGTTCATTGTTTCACACTTTGGGTGGAGACCTCACTCCATTCATTTTCATCACCCATTCGTCTTCCTCATCCATGTCTTGGCTTGGGAGAGGAAAATGAACTATCAAAGAGTATCCATGGTATTGTTGGCTGTAGTGGTCGCTGGTGTAATCTAGCCATGAATTGAGGCCTGCATATCTAAGATGCGCTGCCCTGTCTCCATCTTTGTTCACAGCTGCGAGTCCTAAGAGTTCCAACATTGAGATTCTGGACTAGTTGCATTGGAGCCCTGGAAGGAGAAGGACTGCCTGAGGTACTGCGTGGCAGAAAAGGGTGGAGGTCCATTCTCTTAGGTGGTGCAAGTTGTGTAGAAGAGAGTTGGGTACTTGGATTATTGTGAGTGCTAGGAAAGCCTGTGAGAGCTTGAGTGCTGACTGGTTTGGGAATCCAAGTAACACTCTGGAACCGTCCTTGTGGATTCATAGACCTGGCTCGGGGGTGACACTGTTGCTAAGATTTGGAATAGTAGCATCTACAGTTGAGTGGAACATCCTTGGTCCACAACCAGTTGGTGTCATCTTTTATAAATATAAGTACTCTTTGTTATGGTATTATTTACCTGTATATGAATGTATTCTGTTGTGCATTTATTTATTGTTTAATTGAATCTTTAGAATATGCATGCTTGCTGGTTATTGTTGTGCATGTCGTTAGATCTTTTATTTTATGCGTCTTTATTAATTTAAAAAGATATTGGTAAGAGAAAGAAGTCCAAGGGTGGGCTTGAAGGTAGTGTACCTCGGCCTGTGGGTGGTGGGGTATGTTACAAATTGGTATCAAAGCTTCTAGTTGAAACACTGGGCCGGTATGGGCTGGGTCTGTTGGTCAGAGTCTCATGGTTGAGATCGAATTCTGACCGTGAAGTTCAAAATCTCAGGAGGAATGGTGTTGTAGAATCTACGCAGGAGATAGAACATCAGAGATCCTTTGTAAGGGTTCGAAGGATTGTGACCGTCCCTTTCAAATTTGGTAGCGATCGCCACTGTGGGATCAAGAGAGATACGGGATCATTGGATCGGAGGGAAGGTGAACAAGGGTCATCCAATGAAGGTGAAGCAAAGGTTAATTCACAACTGTCAGATCTCATTGGAGATAAATCGACAATGGGGAGGCATTGCAGGGATCGGGAAGGAAATTAAAGCGCAAGAAAGTTGTGAGCCCGCAATAGCTTAAGATCATTGATCTTGTTAGATCAATAGATCAACGGTGGATATCGATCCCACTACGGATGAGCATATTTTCTTTGTGGATATCGTCAAGGAAATTAAAGAGTGAGAGAGTTGATTCTTCACAATCACTTGTGGCCATTGATATTCAAGCAGGGGACACATGTCAGGCGACCTCGTACTCCAAGAGGAAGCAAGAAGAAGCTGAGTGAGTAAAGGACTCTTGAAGCCCGAAGCTTCGAAGATCCAGAGTAGATCTAGACCGTTGATTGAAGTGGACACATGGAAGGAGATCCTGCACTTTGGCGGATAACCACTTCGGAAGAAAGACGGATGCGAAAATCCATAACTCTCAAAGGCCCGAAGCCCGGAGTTCATTTGGACCATCCATCAACAAGGACACACGGTGATGTATATCTCACTTTGGAGACTTAGTACTCCATAATGTTTTGTAGAGTGAAGCACTAGGGAAATAACTACCAAAGTCCCGAAGTCTGGAGTTAATACAGATCGTCCGATAAGGGAGACACGCATCGGTAGATTGGCCAATTCGGGGATTTGGAATTTGGGAGAATTGGAGTGTGCTAGTATGGAAACTCCCGAAGCCCGAATTCTCAAACATTTGAAGTTTTGGGGAATGATGACATCACCTGGAGGTTGTGTGGACCCTGGAAGGTTAAGGAGTTCAAAAATTCAGAGTTCGAGAGACTTGAGGAGTGCAAGCGTAAAATATTTCGAAGCCCAAAATTCCGAAGTGACGTGGCTCATAGACGTCACCTTGGATGACGTGGACACATGGGATGTGTGCCACATGTCAACAAGTTTTGAACATGTGGAGGATTGAAATTTAAGTTAGAACATGACATGTGTCACTCGCCTAATTAGGCCACGTGTCCACTTCTAGTATTTTTCCACGTGGAAATAGATCATGCAGTCCAAAGACTGGGCACTCCAGAGGAAAATATGTGATAGTTTTCATTGGGTTGAGAACTCCCGAAGGTCGTAGTACATATCGACCGTTGATCCCAGAAGAAACACGAGAGTAGATATTGCAATGGCTCGAAGGATCGACACTTCGGGAGAAAGTGAAGGCGGAGATTTTGAAACTCTCGAAGCCCGAAGAGCCAAAGTGATTCACAACCATTGATATGTGAGAGACAAGCATCGACAGATCATTGAATTTGGGTGAAATCACTCTTAGAGAAAGTGAAGGTGGAGAGGTTGAAACTCTCGAAGCCCGAAGAGATGAAGAAATTCACAGTCATTGATCTATGAGAGAGAATCATCGACGGATCATCAACTTTGGGTGAAAGCACTCCAGGAGAAAGTGAAGGCAAAGAGTTTGAAACTCCTGAAGCCTGAAGAGCTGAAGAGATTCATAACCATCGATCTGTAGGAGGAAATGTGTTGACAGATCATGAAGTCTGGGTGGAAGCATTCCAGGAGGAATCAAGCGGGGGAAGTTGAGACTTCTGAAGGATGAAGTATCAAATTCAACTAGAGCCATTGATTTGAGGTGGACACATGGCACCTGACCTAGAACTTCAGGTATAGATTACTTTGGGGAAAGCAGAGGTTGAAAGTGTCGAACTCCTGAAGTGTAGAGTCTTGAAGTGGATATCGATCGTTGATCATGAATGAGGATGAGGACCATTGATCTGGTCCTGGCTGAAGGTTCTAAAGTTGCAAAAGCACCAAGAAGGATTTGGCCGCGGTTTCAAGCTGCGATCACTTGGGGAAAAGGTTTGAAAGGAGTGCCTATGTAGAATTAAATTTTGTATCGACTAAGAGATAACATGGAAATGTTATGCGATGCAGATTGATACATATATGTTCTTCATGAATTGAGAAGAAAAAGGATCTATAACATGGTTTGGAAAATTTTGTTTATCATATGCTTAATTCTAACAAAATGGTCTCTTGCACATTTTGAAGAATTAAGGGGCTTAAACACGTCATGTCAGAATATGTATTGAAGAAATGGAAGAAGGAAAGGGAGCCTTCAGCCATGATAAGGAGGCTGAAGGCCAGAATACCAGATTTGGTAATGCATAGACAGAGTGCAATGGACGCAAGGGCAGAGGAGAGCAAGAAACATTAATAGAAACTGTAAGAATCCTAAAAATAGAAGTGCAGAGCTACAAAGAAGAAAATGAGAGACTGATGAGAGAGAAAATTCATATAAATTCTCTAGTGTTACAGAGATTAAATCAGTTGCAGAGGAAAACGAAGAAGGGATCAAACTCAAAACAAGAGGAAGAAGGCAGGTTTCATGAAAGAAGAGAGGATCGTGGAAGATATGGTTATTTGAGAAGTGCTAGCAGAAATCATAGACACCACTCACCTCCTTACTCAGAAAGAAATTTTTATGCAGCGGGAGATTCCATAAGTAGTCCAGAGGTGTCTCTTGTTAGGAACTAGATAAGGAGACATGAAGTGGACAGTTTGCAAGGAGAGATGAGGAAGCTTTAAGACACCCTCCTTTGATGGTGAAAAAGAAAGGGAAGATGATGTCGAAGCATGGTTTCTTGGACTTAGGAGGTATTTTCAATTGCATAACTATTCATCAAACCTAGAATCTAGGATTCCCACCTACCATTTACACGGGAAATATGCAATATGGTGGGATCAACTGAAGTAATTTGAACATATTAATGAGAGTAGGATCACTTGGAAGCAGTTCAAGAAGTACTTCCAAAAGGAGTACCTCTCAGAGAATTTCTATGACAAGAAAATGTAGGAGTTCTTTGAACTCAGGCTAGGAAGCATGACTATGGAAGAACATGAGAAGAAGTTCTTGGGATTGTTAAAGTATGTCAGGTTCATTGATGATGAGAAGGTGAAAATGCAGAGATTTCTAAGTGGACTGCCAGCCTTTTATAAATAAAATATTAGGTATGATGAGCCCAAGACCTTGACTGAGGCCATAAAGAAGGATAAATACATGTATGAGCAAGGACAGGGAAGAGAAACCCTGCAGAAATATTGGAAGGATAAGAAAAAAGAGAAGTCCGATCAAAGGAGGAAAGGATTCAAACCTCCCTTCAATAGGAATGAGCCTAATATAAATCATCAAGATCAGTATGATAAGGGTGAATCTAAGAAATAAGACTCCTTGGGAAAAAGGGGAAGACCACCTATCCAATGTTGGGGATGCAAAGAAGATCACTTGTACAAGGATTTCCCACACAGAAAGGACATAGTGAAGACTGTGCACAATGTCCAAGAGGCTACAACAGTCGAAGATATGGGAAGAATCTATGCAGATTTAGATTATCGACAAGCGGAATACCAGTCCAATATGTTCGAGGTGAACGGTAAGATCATAAACCAACCTGTCTCTATTTTAATTGATTTGGGAGAAATTCATTGTTACATTGATCCTAAAATAGTGGATAGATTACATTTGGAAAAAATAAGCTTGGAAAATCAAGTTTGGTTCAGTTAGCCATTGGAAGAAAAAGGAGAATCCATGATATGATCATAAGTTGTTCAATAAGTCTTAATGGTGTGAATACTAGTGTTGATTTGATTATCATACCCTTGGGGTCTTATGATATTGTAATTGGAATGGATTGGTTGGACAAGCATCATGTTGTCCTAAATTGTCATAGAAATGCATTTACATGTCTTGATGGATATGGAAAATAGAGCACCATGAAAGGAGTTCCAAGACCCATCTCTATAAGGGAGATTTCAGCCTTACATATGAAGAGATGTTTTAGAAAAGGATGTCAATTGTATGCAGCTCATGTGGAAGAGCTAGAAAATACAAAGGGGCCAAGCCTTGAAGATTTCTCGGTACTACAGGAATTTGAATATGTATTCCAAGAAATACTAGGGTTTCCACCAAGAAGGTAGATATATTTCTCAATTGATCTAGTGCCTGGAGTTGTCCTGGTGTCAAAAACACCTTACAGAATGAGCACACCAGAGTTAAAAGAATTGCAAATGCAGTTGGAGGAATTGTTGAAGAAAGGGTATATACATCCAAGTGTTTCACCTTGGGGAGCACCAGTACTTTTTGTCAAAAAGAAGGATGGAACCTTGAGGCTGTGTATTGACTTTCGACAAATGAACAAGTATACTATAAAGAACAAGTATCCTCTACCTAGAATTGATGACCTCTTTGATCAACTAAGAGGAGCAAAGATATTTTTGAAGATTGACCTGAGGTCAGGATACCATCAGGTAAGAATCAAGGAAGAAGAAATTCATAAGACAACCTTCAGGACCAAGTATGGGCATTATGAATTTGTAGTGGTGCCATTTGGAGTGACCAATGCACCAATTGTATTTATGTGCTTAATGAATGGCATATTTAGAAATTATTTGGATAATTTTGTCATAGTGTTCTTGGATGACATACTTGTCTATTCTAAGTCTGAAGAGGAGCACAAACATCACTTAAGACTGGTATTGCAAGTGCTGAGAGAACATTAGTTGTATGCCAAGCTGAGTACACGTTCTTTTTATCAAAAGAATATTCATTACTTGAGACACATTATTTCATAGCAGGGCATAGCAGCAAATCCAAAGAATATTGAAGCCATTAGAGGATGGACAACACCCAGAAATGTGTCANAGATTTCTCATCCCATCACTTCTTTGCAAAATAAGGGAACTAAATTTGAATGGACACCTAAGTGTGAAGATAATTTCAACCTATTGAAGGAATTACTTACTAGTGCACCTTTGTTAAATATTGCCAACCCAAATGAAATTTTTGGGGTATGTACATATGCATGTAAGGAAGGACTTGGGGGAGTCCTCGTGCAAAATGGACATGTCATTGGTTATGAGTCCAGAAAGATTAAGGAACATGAGAGGGACTATGCCACACATGACTTGGAGCTTGCTTCCATTGTCCATGCCTTGAGGGTGTGGAGGCATTACCTCATGGGGAAGAGATTTGAATTAAGAATAGACCACATTGGCCTGAAGTATATTTTTGAACAACCAACCTTGAATTCTATGAAAACAAGGTGGCTGGAATTTTTAAGTGAATATTACCTCGATATCAAGCATATCAAAGGAAAAGAGAATAAAGTTGTCGATGCACTTAGTAGAAGATTGCATCTCATGCATGCTACTGCTGTCAGTATGCATCAGTCACACTTAAAGAGTAGAATTTTAGATGATCTTGTTACAGATCCGGATTACCTACAGGTAAAGGAAAGCTTACAACAAGGAGATGTACAACAGAAAATAAAGGAGTATGAGATAAAGGAAGATGTATTACTCATGCATAAGAATATAATCTATGTTCCTAGTTCTGGATAACTGAGGAATTTGGTATTGAAGGAAATTCATGATGTTCCTTATGTTGGATATCCTGATTATCATAAAATGATTACAGCAGTAAGAACCCAATTCTTTTGGCCAATAATGAAAAAGGATGTTGCTTATTACATCGCTGATGTATGGAATGTCAGAAGGTGAAGGTTGAGCATAGGCACCGAGCAGGTTTGCTGCAGGAATTACCAATCCCAGAGAAGAAATGGGAGGTGATAACCATTGATTTCATAACTAAATTACCCAGGACAGCAAGGCAACATGATTCAATCATGGTGATGGTTGAAAAATTAACAAAGGATGCTCATTTGTTTCTTGTAAAAACAACACATATAGCGGCTAATATTGCAGAAATTTACATGAGGGAGATTTCTAGGTTGCATGGGATACCTAGGACAATTGTCTCGGACAAAGATACAAGGTTTACCTCCAATTTATGGAGGGGGTTATTTAAAGGATTTGGTACACATATAAACTTTAGCACAACATACCATCCCCAATCAGATGGAAAAACAAAGATGGTCAACCGAGTAATTGAAGATATGTTGAGAATGTATGTGATGTATAAGCCATCTAAGTGGGAAGATTACTTACACTTGGTTGAGTTTGCATATAATAATGGGTATCAAGCTTCATTGAGAATGATTTCATTTGAATCATTGTATGGTAGGAAATGCAATAATCCAGTGAGCTGGGACAACCTAGCAGATAGAGTGGTACTTGGGCTGGAGTTGCTCAAGGATATGGAAGACCAGATGGTTAAGATCAAGTATAATTTAAAAGCAGCTCAGGATAGACAAAAATTTTATGCAAATAAGAACAGGACATCTAGAGAATTTAAAGTAGGGGAGCATGTACTTATGAAAGTGAAGCCAAAGAAAATCTCTTTGAAATTGGGTAGTTGTACAAAGTTGGAATCCAGCTTCTGTGGTCCATTTGAAATACTGGACTGAATAGGGGCAGTTGCATACATGCTTGTATTGTCTGCTTCCATGAATGTGCATAATGTATTTCATGTCTCTTTACTAAATAAATATGTACATGATCCTAACCATGTTATTGATTGGCATCTGATTCAGGTAGAGACAGAGGGATACTTTCAAGTTCAGCGAGTGCGAGTATTGGACAGAAAGGTCAAAATGCTCCGGAATTGAGTTATAGAGCTGGTAAAATTTCAGTGGACTTGCTATGGTTCTGAAGATTCTACTTGGGAGCATGAATATGCCATGCAGGTAGAGTACCCGCAGCTTTTTGAATAAATTTTGAGATTTTGATCTCTATTTTGCATATGCATTGAGGACAGTGCCAAAATAAGTGGGAGGGGATGTAACACCCCGGGTTTTGAACCCCAATTTTAAATAATGTAATGTTACAATTATGAGAGGCCAGAGTGCCCAAAACAATTATTAAAAGGCCAGTGTGATGAATAAATGTAATGTTTTGATCATTATTAATAATAACTACATCGTTGGTTGCTAGACGGACAAGGACTAGAGTTATAGGGGGATATGATTCCACAAGACAGGGGGATTGAGGGGATAAATGTTATTTTCTATTTTAATTACCCTTTTTTCCTAAGGGAGTTGATAAGTTATGTGAGCTTCGTAGGGGAGACTAGGAGGTTCTTGATTCCCCACGAAATACTTAAACCCGCCCCTGGTTTGTTGGGGGGGTTGGTTGTTGGCTCATTCGCTCCTTCACTTCTTCTTTCATTCCATTCTTTCCCTCACACATTCATTCATTGATTTTTCATTGTTTCACACTTTGGGTGGAGACCTCACTCCATTCATTTCCGTCACCCATTCATCTTCCTCCTCCATGTCTTGGCTTGGGAGAGGGAAAAGAACTGTCGAAGAGTAGTTGTGGTATTGTTGGTTGTAGTGGTCGCTGGTGTAATCGAGCCATGAATTGAGGCATGCATGTCTAAGATGCGATGGCCTGTTTCCATCTTTGTTCACAGCTGCGAGTCCTGAGAGTTCCAACATTGATATTCTGGACCAGTTGTGCTGGAGCCTTGGAAGGAGAAGGACTGCCTGAGGGACTGCATGGAAAATATGGGTGGAGGTCCATTCTCTTGGGTGGTACAGGCTGGGTAGAAGAGAGTTGTGTACTTGGATTGTTGTAAGTGTGGGTAATGCTTCGGAAATAATGTGGGTAATAAAGTGAAACTATAATGTGTGATAGCTATAGGAATCACATCTATAGGAACAACAGAGCTACTTGAATCACAACTATAGGAAAAACAGAGTTGTTGTCCTTTGTGAAGAAAAAAAGTGTGTCTATATAAGTAGAGCTACATGAATCGTAGCTACAAGAACAAGAAATTTGTTGTCTTTTGTGAAGAAAAGAATTGTGTCTAGAGAAGCAGAGCTATAGGAATCACAACTACATGACCAAAAAAGATTTTTTATTTTGTGAAGAAAGAACTATGTATAGAGAAGAAGAACTACAATAATCACAGCTACATGAGCAACATAAATGTTGTCTTTTGTGAAGAAAAGAACTGTGTCCAGAAAAATTCATCGCAAGGAAACAATTGATTAGTAAAGTATGAATTGCAGATGGTGAGTAATGCACTGAAAATAAAGTTGCAAAGCACTAAATTTGTAAGTAAGCCAATTGTATAAAAAAGCAAAGAAGTAGAACAAAATCTATGTGTTGATATGATATATGAGTTGATATACTATGAAATGAACAAATACAGAATGCAGATGTGAAGGTTTACGGAGAGTGAAGATTGGGAAGCATATTTACTTCAGGGTGGAAAGGTGGTGCAAGGGAGAGGATTGGTGTCCTCATCTTCTTAATAGATTGTTTCCTACTAGATTGGTGTCTGTAGATTGTAAGTGGGTTCTTATAGTGAGGATTGGTGTCCTCATCTTATTAACAAGTTGGTGTCTGGAAAGTCAGTGCTTGCATACTATAAGTGGTTGCTTACAGTGAGGATTGGTTTCCTCATCTTCTCAACAGGTTGGTGCTTGTCAAGTTGGCACTTGAAAATTTGTAAGTGGGTGATTACTACATGGATTGGTGTCCCTCACAGGTTGAATCCTGTAAAGAATATAACTCTTGTTTAATATAAGAAAAAAATTATGTGGTTTTCTCCCTCATTGGATTTCCACGTAAAATATTTGTGTATTGTTCCTTTGTGTTGATCTTTGTTTATATGTAAGTCTCTGCATTTCTTATGATTAATTTTGTGATGATTATTTAAAGTGGAAAAAGAGAAAAAATGGTTAAAATACATCAAATACTGAGTCACCCCCTCTTAGTATTGTTGAATATTACAACAATTGGTATCAAAGTAGGATCCTTTAGTCAGTTTGACCACTGGAAGGAAGATCTATGTAGCAGACATGGATAGGCAAGATAATTTATCCAAGATTAGAGCACCACTATTTGATGGAATCAATTATTCCTTATGGAGCATTAGAATGAGAGTATTCCTAATGCACAAGGGTTTGCAGTCTAGAACCTTGTATTGAATGGATACAAAGTACTAACCACTTCCCCAACATATGAAAATGGAAAAGATATTTATGAAAGTAATGAAAAATCAATGAATTCTTTATCATATGGTCTTTCAACCTCTGAGTTTGTAAAATTCATGCATTGTGATTCAGCTAAAGATATTTTGGACAAGCTGAAGAACATCTATGAAGGAGATGACAAGGTGAAGCAGGCCAAGCTACAAACACACTGGGCATAGTTTGAAGGATAAAAAATGAAAGAAGATGAAGATATTGCAGCATACTTTCTTGGGGTAGATGAAGTTGCAAATACGATTAGAGGACTTGGTGAACAGATCCAAGAATATGCAATTGTTCAAAAGGTACTAAGGTCACTCCCTCTAAGGTTTCAACTATAGAAGAATCTAGCAACCTAATTTGTTTTAAGATGGACGAGCTGCATGGAATCCTAACAACCTATCATGAAATGAGGACTGAACAAGAAAATATATCAAAGCATGAAGAAACATTTAAAGAAAAAAAAATGACAAGCTCAAAAAGATACCAAACAAGTGATTCCTCTGAAGGAGAATCAGATGCAGAAGAAGAAAACTTCGTCAGGAATCTCAAGAAGGGATCTGGAAAGTAAAAAGGTAAGCTCCCTTTCAAGTGGTTTAACTGTGGTAGAGTAGGACATTTTTCTGCTAATTTTCCTTATAAAACTAATAATAAAGAAGACTTTATTTTCTTTTCAAAAGAAACAAAAGCTACTACAAGAAGGGAAAAGGTAAAGAAAAAAGAAAGAACTACAAGAAAAAGAAAAATATGTATGCCAATGATGAAAGCAACTCATCTGATGAATACAGAAGCATCACAAAATATGTTTTATTTAATGCCATAAGTTTCAAAGATCAATTATCTGATAATCATGACATAAATCATGAAGATTATGATGATGAAGGAGAGGTAAATCTTGAAGGTGAACTAATTGTGCTCTAAGTGAACTGGAGGGAAGAAAAATGCATCACTCAAGGAACAATTAGTAAAATCAAAATAAGTATCTTATGAAACCAATAGTGAAACTAAACTTATCAGTCTAGAAATATAGTTGGAAGAGGCTAGAAAAATTGAAGAGGTTTTGACAAACAAACTCAAATAAATGGAAGACATTTGTCATTAGAGAGAACATGAAACTGTACTTATAAGAAATGAACTAGATAAGAAAGTTGCATAGATGAACACAAATCTGAAGTTTGAAAATAGTTTAGCAGTCCTAGAATATATTCTCAATATCTAAATATCACTACTAGACAAGACCGGTCTTGGTTATAACAACAGTCAAAAAAATGTTGAAGAAAGTGCAAATCCTATGATACCATACAAGAAAGAGAAGCCTCAAATCTATGCTACTGTACTTAGGGGTCTTAACCATAGTGGAAATAATATCAAAATTGTAGAAGACATCAATCAAAATAAATATGATCAACAAAAGATTGCTCCCTTCCACAACATAAATGAATTTAATAAATTTCTTCCACCAAGAAGACCTCCCACAACAAGGTATCAAAGTTTGTTTCTTCTATCATAATTTTTGGCACAAAGACATTAATTGTAGGGAAAATACAAGAAATAACCATTTTATCAATAGAGATGTTTACAAGACTCCCAAGAATGATTGTATGGGCAACACATACAGGACATCCTAGGGGTTTGCTGACAGAAATTATAACTTGTTTTCTCCACTAATGAACTTCAACATTGAATGTTACAAGTGTAACAACTTTGGCTATATAGAACATGACTACAGGAGCATATTGGATCCCACTAAACAAAACGTGAAGGAAATATTCTTCACTAAACAAGAAGAAGAAAACACAAGAGTATGGAAGAGAAAACCAGATCAACAAAAGAAGGAATAAAGCAACCTAGCCTTACATGAACAAAGAAAAACACACCAATGGTATATTAACAGTGGATGTTACAAGCACATGACAGGGGATCAAAGTAGGTCATTAGCTCTTGAAAGGGAAAAAGGAGGAAACATCACCTTTGGAAATGACGGGTCTACCAAATAATTGGAAAAGGAATAGTCAACCTTGGAAATGAGAAAGATAAAGAAGAAAATGCATTGTTGATTGAAAATATGAAGCAAACTATTCCAAATGTTAGTCAAATGTGTGACAAAGGACACACTCTTTCCTTTGAATCTAAAAAATGTGAAATAAGAAGTGAAAAATTAGGCAGATCGGTTGTTATAGCATTAAGATCTCCTAACAACATATATATTTTAGATGAAATAAAGGGAGAGAAATGTTGAATGGGACAGATTGATAAAATTTGGATATGGAACAAGAGAATGGGTCACCTACACTTTGATAATTTGGTAAAAATCAACAAGAAGCAGGTTGTAAGGGATATTCCCACAATTGTGAAACCCGCATATCCTATTTGCAAACAATATCAACATGGAAAAAACACCATAGTCACTTTCAAAACTAAGGAGCATTCAACCTCAAATCCCTTGCAACTTATTCATACTGATCTTTGTGGGCCACCTAGAACCAAAATCTTGCAAGGTGAGTCTTATTTTAAGCCAATTATTGATGATTATACTAGAATGACATGGGTTGAATTTTTAAAGAAAAAATCATAAGCACTTGAAAAAATTAAAGTGTTTAAGGCGTTGGCTGAAAACGAAACTGATATCAAAATCAAGTGTTTCTGATCAAAGAATGGAGGTGAGTTTACCTCAAATGACTTTGATAAATTTTGTGATATGCACGGAATCAAAAGACAATTTTCAGCAACTAGGACACCACAACATAATGGTGTAGCAGAGAGGAAAAACATAATTGTGTAGAACGGAAAAACATAATTGTGTAGGAGAGAGGAAAAATTTGTTTTTGCAAGAGATGTCCAGAACCATGTTGAATGACTCCAAATTATCAGATATGTTTTGGAAAGAAGCAGTACATACTGTTGTTCATATTCTGAACAGAGGATTTATTAGAACAAACAACGATAAAACACCATATGATTTGTGCAAGGATGATTTTAGGGGCTAAATTTCGCTCATGGGATACTTTCCATGGTTTTTTCCAAAGAAAGATTTGCCATTCAAAAAATGATTCGCCCAAATTCTATAGGATAAAATTATTTTACCTTAAAAATTGCCAAAATTTTATACAAACTGTATAAAATCCTTAGAAATTTGAATATTTTTACAAAAATATCACCAAACATTTATAGTTGGCATATGAAGGATTACTAATATTCGCCAAGGTTTCTACATTTTAAAATAAATTTTCATCCTTAAAATCATCCCTGGATTTGTGGAAGGGTAGACCTGCAACAATCAATTACTTCAAGGTATTTGGAAGAAATTTTTACATAAGAAGAAATGAAGAAAATTTGGGAAAAATTGATTCTAGAACAGATGAAGGAATCTTTCTAGGTTACTCATATGACAGTAAATCCTATAGATGATACAATATAAGGCTGGAAAAGATAGTAATTAGTGCAGTCATGTAGGTTAGTTATGAAAATTCACACAAATCAAATCAGAATTCAAAAGAGACAAAATGCATAGAAGAAGATGAATATTTGGAAGAAGGACAACATGAAGATGAAAAAGAAGAAGAACAAACAGAGGAAGAACATCAAGAAGAAGAAAAAAAATAAGTACAATAACAAAATGAGGTCCAACAAAAATAAAAAGTAAAGGAGACAGAAATACAAGATACCAAAACACCTTCAAGGTATGTACAAAAGAATCACCCTGAAAATCAAATTATTGGAAATAAGAGTGCATGACCTCAAACAAGGAGAAGAATAAACAGTCTCGAACAAGTTAAATTTTCCCTACTATCCATAGTAGATCCTAACAACTTTGGAGAAGCCAACAAATATAAGAATTTGGTTAAGGCCATGAATGAAGAGTTGAATCAGATTGAAAAGAATCAAACATGGGAACTTGTTACTAGACCCAAGGATAAAAATGTAATACACACAAAATGGGCCTTCAATAATAAACAAAATGAGAATGGATAGATGGTTAGAAACAAATCAATACTAGTATGCAAGGGATATGCTCAAATTGAAGTAATTGACTTTGAAGAGACATTTTCCCCTATAGCAAGATTGGAAGCAATCAAGATGTTTTTGGATTTTTCTTTCTACAAAGACTTCAAAATTTATCAAATGGATTTGAAGGCAACATTCCTAAATGGAAATATAGAAGAAGAAGTGTATATTGAGAAACCCGATGGCTTCCAACTATCTGAAGATAGATATTATGTATGCAAACTCAAGAAGTTTCTTTATGGATTAAAGAAAGCTCCTAGAGCTTGGTACTCAAGACTAGACAAGCATATACAAAAACAAGTATTTAAAGAGGATTTGTAGACAATAAAATCTACATCAAAATAGAATATAAGGACATGATAATTATTGTTGTGTATGTGGATGCTATAATATTTTAAATTATTACTGACAAATTGATTAAAAAGTTTGTTGAAGTAATGCAGAAAGAGTTTGAAATGTCAATTCTAGGAGAACTATCATTCTTCTTAGGAATGAAAATTTCTTAATCCGTCAAAGGCATCTTCATATCTCAGATGAAATACATTAAGGAGATGCTCAAGAAATTCAAGATGGAAGACTGCAAGCCAATTAGTACTCCTATGATTACGGGAAGCAAGCTAAGAAAAGATGATGAATCTATGGAAGCAGACCAAAAATGATAGATATCTATTATTGGAAGATTTCTATATGTAACAACATCAATGCTTATATGTCATGCAGGCAGTCGGAGTAGTTGCAAGGTTTCAATATGCACCAAGGGAAAATCATGTACAGGAAGTTAAGAGAATATTAAGATACTTGAAAGGTACTTTGGACTATGGACTATGTTATCCAAAATATGAAGGATATACCTTGAAAACATATGTTGATGTTGATTGGGAAGTTTGTATAAATGACAGAAAAAAGCACAAGTGGGTGTGCATTACTCTTAGGAAATTTCTTGGTGTCCTAGTTGAGAAAAAAGGAATCATGAATCTCTCTGTCTACTGTAGAAGTAGACTATATTGCAGAAGAAACATGTTGCACTCAAGTTCTATGGATGAATTAAACTTTACAAGACATCCAGGTTGAATACAAGAAACCAATCTCCATATTATGTGATAATACTAGTGTGATACAAATTTCTAAGAACCCTATCATGCATTCAAAAACCAAACACTTACCTATCAAGTACCCTTTTCTAAGAGAACAAGTTGTAAACTAAGTTTTTAAATTGGATTATGTGCATACAAAGGAATAGGCTGAAAACATCTTTACAAAAACTCTTCCCAGAGATACATTTGAGTATCTCAGATAGAAGTTGGGAGTATTTCCATTCCTAATTAAATTTCACAAGCTTTATCAAAAGTAGGAAGATGGTGGGAACACATCGAAGCCAAAAGCACATTTTAAGGGGGAGAAACACAAAAAAATGAACTATGTAGAAGCAAATGAAGCATAAATATAGGGGGGCAATTTCAGAAAGAAAGAGAAGGAAACACAATCAAAGGGGGAGCATTCCCTAGTTTCAAAAGTTGTACACGGTCAGGAAGGGTGTCCCTTTGTCATTGGTGTCAAAGGGAGAGAGTAATAGAAAAACCATGTGGTTTTAGCAGTATAGTGATAGGGGAATCAACTCAACAACATAGTACATAAGTATTTTTGAAAAGGGAGCAGTCTAGTAAATACATTTTTGGTTTTACTAGGCTTCCATCAATGAAAAAGGGGGATATCATTGAGAAAGTGTTGTCATTTATGTCAAAGTGACTATGGGTGTAACAATGAGTCGTGTCATTGATATCAATGTGACTATTGATGTGGCAGTATTGATGAGGTGTTATTGAGGTCAATGATTGATTGATGCATGACTGTCAAAGAATTTATGAAGCAATATAGTTTTCAGTATGCTTTCCTCTAGCATGTATGTCAACAGGAATGAGAGAAGGACAAGCAATCTCAACACATGAGGATCTTTCTCCAATTGGAATTTTACCATTTGTCTTCCTGCGGACATTCAAAGCAACTCAACTACAGGAATTCATAGTTCCTGTAATAACGTGTTGGGGATCCAAATCAACTCAACCACGGGAATTCAGGATTCTGGTAATAATGTGTGGGTAACCCTTTGGAAATAATGTGAAAAAAACTACATGAAACAACTCAACCACAATAATTCAGGATTCTGGTAATAATGTGTTGGGCACTCAAAGCAACTTAACTAAAGAAATTTGGGGTTTCGGTAATAGCGTATTGGTAACATTTTGGAAAAATTATGAAATTTTTTTAACAACCATCTTGCTTCTTGGCCATGATGGGTCCACATATCTTGCAAATAATTTTTGAATAGATCAAGCCGAGTTTCCTTTACATTGGAGGGAAAAAGAAAAATTGTACACACTGGAAAATGAATTGGTCATTTCCACTATGTTTGGATCCACACAAGATCGGCATGAGTTGTATTTATGATGTTTCAATTGATGAGAAGTAAGGGCATGAGTGTATATGTGATAAGAATGTGAAAAGGCTCTGAAATTGTGTTTTAAGGTTCACTCGAGGTTCTGGGCACGTAAGAAATGAGTATGGGTTTCAGGACTGGCTAGAATGTGATTTTTATTACAGAGGTATTTGATCATTAAGTCAATCTCCAAATACGAATTAAAACGTAGAGAAGAAAAGTCAATGACATATTGCAGACAAGGAATAAAAAATGGTGAATTAAAGGATGTGATATGATACAACCTCAGAAGGGTTTTTGAAGCTAAATTACAATGTGAAAGGTAT
>JASDQU010107424.1:31887-43707 GCA_032191745.1 Picea mariana | reverse complement strand
TTAAGTCAATCTCCAAATACGAATTAAAACGTAGAGAAGAAAAGTCAATGACATATTGCAGACAAGGAATAAAAAATGGTGAATTAAAGGATGTGATATGATACAACCTCAGAAGGGTTTTTGAAGCTAAATTACAATGTGAAAGGTATGTGGTTTATCCCTGAATAGATTATAATCTTGAAATTGAAAGATGCAAATCTCAATGACTATAATGAAGAAATTATGAAATGCTATGAGGTGAGAGAAATGACTGTGTTTGGGAGCCTTTAGGAATGTGAAATATCTCTATGTTTGAGAGAACCTAAAATTATGAAGGCGTGAGTAAATATATATGATGAAGTGAGACAGGGAACCTGTATATACCAATCTAGAAAATATTTGAGAATTGTGTGACAACTATAGGAATCACAACTACATGAACAACAAATCTACAAGAATCATAGCTACATGAACAACAGAGATATAGAAATTGCAACTACAGGAACAACATAGTTGTTGTCCTTTATGAAGAAAAGAATTGTGTCTAGAGAAGCAGAGCTACAAGAATCACTTCTACAAGAAAAACAGAGATGTCATCTTTTGTGAAGAAAAGAACTGTGTCTAGAGAAGAAGATCAACAGGAATCAAAGCTACAGGAACAACATATTTGTTGTCTTTTGTGAAGAAAATAACTGTGTCTAGAGAAGAAAAACTACAATAATCATAGCTACAGGAACAATAGAGTTGTTGTATTTTGTGATGAAAAGAATTGTGTCTAGACAAAGTCATTGTAGGGAAACAATTGATTAGTAAAGTATGAATTGCAGATGGTGAGTAATGCACTGAAAATAAAGTTGCAGAGCACTAAATTTGTAAGTAATCCAACTGTATAAAACAACAAAGAAGTAGAGAAACATCTTTGTGTTGATGTGAGACATGAATTGATATACTATAAAATAAAAAACATACAAAATGTGGATGTGAAGGTTTACAAAGAGTGCAGATTGAGAAGCATATTTACTTCAGGGTGGAAGGATGGCGCAAGGGAGAGGATTGGTGTCGTCATATTCTTAATAGGTTGGTACCTAGAATATTAGTGAATGTAGATTGTAAGTGGGTTCTTACAATGAGGATTGGTTTCCTCATCTTATTAATAGGTTGGTGCTTGCATATTGTAAGTGTGTGC
This sequence comes from Picea mariana, assembly GCA_032191745.1. Taxonomy (NCBI): domain Eukaryota; kingdom Viridiplantae; phylum Streptophyta; class Pinopsida; order Pinales; family Pinaceae; genus Picea; species Picea mariana. Next base: position 42,542 of record JASDQU010107424.1, on the reverse strand, counting down.
TTAGAGTGAGGATTGGTGCCCTCATCTTCTCAACAATTTGGTGTATATCAATTTGGTTCTTGAAAAGTTGTAAGTGGGTGATTATTATAGGGATTGGTGTACCTCAAAGGTTGAATCATGTAAAGAATGTAACTCTTGTTTAACATAAGAAAAATTTTCCATGGTTTTCTCCCTCATTGGGTTTCCATGTAAAATATTTGTGTATTGTTCCTTTGTGTTGATATTTTTTTATATGTAAGTCTCTACATTGCTTATGTGATGATTAGTTAAAGTGGTAAAATATAAAAAGTGATACAGATTTATGAGCGGAACAAAATGAAACACATATCTATAACATTAACACAGATATACAGAGAAAAATAACATAGATACAATGAAACTTAACTTCTATTCAATAAACAAATCTGCTGAAACTGTAAAATGCAGAATGAAACAATCTTGCTCAAATGGTGGTAGATAATCTCTGAGAAGAGATGTGGTGGCTATGCAGATTCATCCCAGAACATTAAAAATGAGGCCTTTAGGCCTTTTTAGCATAAATAAGTAATCAAAAAAACATAGACACCCAAAAACCTAACCCTAGGAGATGGAGCGACAAAAGTAATGTGGGCCTCGATGGGGTAAGTTGGTAAATCAACTTCTCGAGGTCATAACTTTTGCATACAATATTTTTTTTTAGGCATACGATAGCCCATTGGAAAGTTCTATCCAAGAGCTACACGTTATATTGTCACACTCTAAATTAGGCCACAATGTGATTGTGGCGGGCCCAAAAAATGTTGTTTAGGGCCTCAAAATGACCCTGGAATTTTAGGACCTGAAAAGATAGAAACATAATTGTCAAGATGAAAATTGTATGTGATTCATTTGGAAGAGGTGGGTGGCCACGGATATCCACTTGAATTAATCCTCTCCCCTTAGGAAGAAATGGTCTCCATTGCATTGAGTTGCCCCATCAGATTAGGAAGTTTCTGCTAAATTTGGCCCCGGGTGAGCCACTTGCCTTGGTGCAAGAGTTGCTCTACTTTGAAAACACAATAAAGTTGAAGATTATGTTGGTGAGTACCCTTGACCTGTGTTTCCATGATTTGATCAGTGGATGCTTGTTCCATGCAGTTAGGGTTGAGATTTGTCGATGCCAATTGTTATACTATCTCTGAGGTGTCCAATAATGGTGGAAAGTATGGCCGAAGGAGGTACACATTAAACATTGGATGCCAGACAAGGGGGGAATGTTGAACTCAAAATAATTGTCACCCACGATCTTGGTGATGGTGTAAGGTCCATAACATAGTGGATGAAGCTTCTGATGGGGTCCTGTAAGGATTTATTTATGCAAATGCAACCAAACTTTATCACCCACCTGAAACTTGTGGGGCACCTGGTATTGATCATGGCACTGCTTATACCTTGCATTGGACTTTTGAAAAATATCCTGAACCTATTGGTGGATGTGTTGGATTTGTTCAATGAACCAGGTGGCTTTGTTGGCTTCGGTTTGAGAATGGAATGATTCTTCCTATGTGGATGCAAGGGGTAGTGAAATATCCATGTGACCCAATGGTTGAAATCCCAACCCCACCTGAAAGGGGTTGTGGCCAATTTTGTTGTGTTTGGATTTCTTGTAACTGTGTCGAACATAGGAAATATTATCATCCCATGTGCACGGATGCTTGGAATTGTACATGCACAAGAAATGCACGATCATCCTATTGACAAATTCATTTAGGAAATCCATTTGGGGGTGGAAGGCCGTGGATTTGGTGAGTTTGGTGTCCACCCGTGACCAGACGCTCAACCATAATGTGTTGAGGAACTGAATGTCCTAAACTAATATGATGGTATATGGTATCCAAAAATTGACCGACACTCATTTGAAGAAGAGCTTGGTAGTGGCCTCTAGTGTGATTCTCTTCTTGCAGGAAACCATAATCACCATCTTGGAAAATCGATCAACAACCAAGAAAAAACAGTCATTTCCCTGCATGGTTGAAGGAAGGTCCTACATGTATTCCATCGAGATGGATTCCCAGGGACTTTCGGGAGTAGGAAGAGGGGTTCACATGCCTTGTTTCTTAATGTTCGGTTTGGAAATGGCACAAGTCGTGCAGGACCTGAGATACTTGTTGAAATCCTATTGAAGTTTCGACCAATAGAAGTGTTGTTGCAGGACTGCCACTATCTTTTCTACGTCGAAGTGTCTTGCCACCCGACTGTAGTGAGATTCCCAATAAACTTTGATCGCTCTCTTGATGGGACACAGAGATGGACCAGATGGCACAACAACCCATCATAAATATGGAAATAAACAACAGTTATGTTTGTGCCTAGCATATGGTAGGTAGTAGCGAAGTTAGAATCTTGCTTGTAGTTGGGGCCATCCAGACGTCTCATTTCCGCAGGAGTGTAACACCATGGTTAGTGTTTCAAATGACGGTCAACTGAGGCAATTAATGATGCAGTTGGTGCTCCATGTCTTATACTTGATGTTGATATGGAACTTCTACAAGTATATGGAAAAATTTTGATGGAGGTCATTCTGCAATTTGCCTTGAGTCTGCATGAACTACAGAGGATTATGATCAGTGTGGATGATTGTCTCCTTCCTGAGAATGTAATTCCTCCACTGGAAACAGGTTTGCACAATGGATTACATTTCTTGGTTGTAAGTGGCATACTTACGGACGATATATGATAGTGTCTCATTATGATAGGGCACGAGATGTCCATGTTGAGTGAGAAATGTGTCCATAGTATAGTCTGAAGCATATGTATCAATCTCAAAACGTTGTTTTAGGTCGGGTAATGAGAGCACTGGGGCTAAGCATAAGCGCTACTTCAAATCATCGAACACTTTTTGTTGCGACTTACCCCACATGAATTTTTCCTTTCCACCACCCCTGGTCACTTGGCTAAAGTCCCATGCAATGTGGGAGAATCCCAACATGAACCTTTGATAGAAATTAGCAAGGCCTAAGAAGCTACGAAGCTCAGTGAGTGTGTTCGGGGTTGTCCAGTCACGGATGATTTGGATCTTGGATAGATTGAAATGCACCCCATGCTCATCCATAATGTATCCTAGGTAATGGAACTTGTTCATGCCGAAGGAGCATTTTTCCAAAGTTTCATATAGCTTGTGTTGTCGCAAAGTGTGTAGAACCTGTTGAATATGTTGCAAGTACTCCACCCAACTCTTGATAAAAATGAGGATGTCATCCAAATACACCACCACAAAATAATTGGTGAAATGCCGCAAGTTATTTTCCATCATCCTCATGAAATTTGTGGGGGAATTTTTCAAGCCAAAGAGCATGACCATATATTCGAAAAGACCTTATTTGGACGTGAAGGAAGTCTTCCATACATCGGTCTGCTCTATTGGAACCTGGTGGTAGCTAGACTTCAAATCAATCTTACTGAAGTATTTGGACCCCTTGAGTTGGTTAAGGAGATCGTCAATTTGGGGAATTGGGTACTGGTTCCTGACTATGATTTTATTTAGGGCCTGGTAATCAATGCAAAGTCACCAGGTCCTATATTTATTCTACACAAGCACAAATGGGCTTCCACAAGGTGATGATATTTGTTGGATGTGCCCCTTTTTTAGCAACTCTTGGATATGGCACTTGATTTCCTCATTTTATGATAGAGAGCAACGATAGACTAGCCCATTGGGTAGCGGTGCACTAGGGGTCATATTGATTGAGTTATTGACATGATAGTGCAATGGTACCCCAATGGGTGAGGAGAAGATGTATTTTTATGCTTCCCCTTATCCACTTGCTTCTACTGCATGGAGAGACCTGTCGCGAAGGCCATGGATGTGGTGGAAACCTTCCACTCACTTTGAGCACAAATCACAAAGAAGACAAACTTCTCGATCTAAGACATGACCTTCCTGCATTGCTTGGCAGATATCAAGGAAATAAAAGTAGGTGGGACTACCTCAGATATCCAAAGTAATAATAACACTATGAGTCCTAGACTCATATACAACATGACATTTCCATAAATAAGGTTGGCCCAAAGGAACATCACAAAATTCAAGGGGGGAAATATCACACAATACCTCATCTTTGAAGGGCTTGATGTCGTAGGGAAGGAGACACTGTTGGTTGACGTGGAGATCATTCTCTTGGTGGAGCCATATGATGTTGTATGAATGTGGGTGTGGTGTTGTAGGCAAGGCCAATCACTTTACAACCTCTTTTGATATGAGGTTCTTCTAGCTACCACTATCAATGATGAAGTGCATCAGAGTACCCTTCACCCACATTTGTGAATAAAAGAGGTGCTCACCTTCCTTTGGTTCATCAGGTTCACTGGGATGGACCTTTGTGGTAGCAACGGTGGCACTGGGTTCTGTGTCAATGATTCATCTCTCTTTTTTTGGTTCTGACTCATAGTCAGAGCCCACATCTGATTTAGAGGCTTTCACCTTGGCCATCAATAACTTCTTTGAGTAGAATTCAACGGTGTTATTCCAGAAGCTCTTATGGAACTCACACCACTTCCTAGTGTCTTTCTTTGCCTTCCCATTGTCCTTCTTTGTTTGAGGTTTAGATTGGTTGTCCTGAGGCTATCCATCCTTTCTCTGCCCTTTTTTCTATGGGTTTGGACCTCCGTTTCCCTTCTTCTGCTATGAGGGGTTTGCAGACCCAAACTGTTGTGCATTTTGTTTAAGCTTCTGCTCAATTTTGACAACATATCAATAGGCCACGCCCAAGGATGAGATGTCTAGAAACTCCATTTATGTTTATATGTATCTATGTAGACCATCGCATTACTTGAGCACCGGATGTCACTCATATTCTTTGATACCTAGCTTGGTGTGGAAGGTATGGAAGACATTAGTGAACTCTAGCACGGTTTGGTCCCTTTCCTACCATAGTGTGGTCCATCTTGTATATAAGTCATCATAAATTCCAACAGGGTAGTATTGTTCCTTAATAACATCCCTAAAAGAAACCCAAGTGGGTGTGACTACAAATAATATAGATCCCTCTATTTCCTTTTTTTCACAGAAAGTCTCCCACCAATCTTTGACATAGGGGACAACATTAAGAAGTGAAAATGTAATATTTTCTCTATCGAAAAAATTATGGATAGAAAAATACCCTTCTATAAGGTTTAACCATTTGTCTACATCATCTGCATCCATTTGACCTACAAATATAGGAATATAAAAATTGATTTGTACCTTGAAGGGGGCAACACCTCCACTCGACGAAGATGCATCGCATGTTGGAAGTCGTCGAAGGATTTTTGCAAAGTTATCCATCCTCTTGTTCCTCTATCATGCGAGGGATTCTTAGAGAAACAGTTTAAAGGGGTCTCCTACACCATCATCTCTCTTTTCTTCCCCCATGGGAAGTCTTCAGGTTTAACGAGGTTGATCTTGCAAAGGATCAACTTGTTCGAGTCCCAACTGCTTATACTCTAACCTTGTTGGGGACATGCAAAGAGAAATAAATGAAGAGAAGCCTTCTCTGATACCACTGATCCATATTTATGAGCAGAACAAAATGAAACACATATCTATAACATTAACATAGATATACAAATAATAATAATAGAGATACAACAAAATGTAACTTATATTCAATAAAGAAATCTATTGAAACTGTAAAATGTAGAATGAAACAATCTTACTCGAATGGTGGTAGCTAATATATGAGAAGATATGTGGTGGCTACATGCATTCATCTGGGAACATTACAAATGAAGCATGTAGGTATTTTTATCATCAATAAGTAATAAGAAAACCCTATACATCTAAAAACCTAACCTTAGGAGATGAAGTGCCAAAAGTGATGAGGGCCCCGATGGGGTAAGTTGGTACATCAACTTCCCGAGGTCGTAACTTTTGCATACGATCTTTGTTTCAGGTGTACAATAGTCCGTTGGAAATGTATATCAGAGGAATACACATTATTCCATCACACTCTAACTTTGTATAAGAGTGACTGTGGCGGGCCAAAAAAATGCTTTTTAGGGCCTCAAAACGACCCCAAAAGTTTAGGACCCAAAAAGATAGAAAAATAACTACCAAGATGAAAACTATATGTGAACCAGTTTGAAGAGGTGGGTGGCCACAGATATCCACCTAGATCAAAAAGTGGTTAAAATCTATTCAATAATAATTCACCCCCCCTCTCAGTATTGTTGAATATTCCAACAAATCCCAAGTTTGATTCTTCAACAGAGAATCCATTTCTATATGTATAGTCTTCTCTCATTTAGGTTGTCCTTGTGCATTAGAGTAGGTAACAGGATTAGAGGTTTCATCTACATGATTCATTGATGTAACATTGGCATTCTTCTTATGACTGTGAGTTTGTCGGCCTGAGGAAACATCACTGACATCAGGACTAGCAACTTCAATTGTCTTGGCAGCCCATCTGGGTAGACAAGAAAGGGGAAAACTATTGTTCAATATAGAAGGTCGATCAGAAGTCGAAACAATTTCAGTCAAAGGAGAGGGTGGACCAGTTGAAATAGAGATCGACTAACCAATCAACTTGGAATTCGATGGATCGGTCGAAATAGGAACATAGTTCGACTATCCAGTCGAAGGACTAAAAAACAAAACAAGAGAACCAAAGTCAGAAAAAAAATCAAAATGATCTTGTAACAAGCCAGAGGAGGCATTCAACAACTTGATTCTAGAATAATTCTCATCAAAACATACATTTATTATGATAATGATCTATTGTTTAATGGGGTCAAACAATCGATAGCCTTTATTCTCTTCAGAGTATCCCATCATGATGCAATCATGACTATTTGCATTCAATTTATTTTTGGAATCATCGGAAATATGAGCCCATGAAACACATCCAAACACACAAATATTGCCAATTGAGGTCTTCCTTACACACCATCATTAAACTAGAGTTATCGAAGGAACAACTTGAGTCGAGATACGATTGAGTAGATAGATTGCACAATAAACAACTTTAGCCCCAAAGCGACAAGGCAAATATTTGGCCTGCAAAAGACATCTAGCCATTTCAACTAACGTCTGATTCTTGCATTATTTAATGTCACTCTGCTTAGGTGTACGAGTAATCAATCGCTTCTAGTCAATACCATATCAGACCAAATATTCTTCAAAGGGTTGATTCACATATTCATCGCTATTGTATGATCTTAGGCATTTAATGGGTTGACCACATTTTTTTTAGCAAAGGTCCTTAATTATTTGAACTTTTCAAAGACAAGATTCATGTTTTTCATAAAAAATACTCATGTAAAATGATAGAGATAATCAATAAAATTCAAAATATAACTTGCATGTACTAAAGAAGGTAGATTGATGTAGCAAAGATCATTGTTGATGCAAGTGCATCCTTCTTCCAAATTCATTGTATATTTGATTAGACCTAGGGGGTATTCATTCTACTAAAGGGTTGGTTTCCTAGTGAGTGATTTGTGAATTTGATTTGTATAAGTGAGGATATGTTTGTAAATGTTCTCGAATGTGTGAGAACATGAGGGAATCTTGGATATTTATTTGTTGTAGAATAGTTTATCTAAATTGGGTAGCTAAGGAAACTCGAGTCTTGTGAAGATAAGAGAAATCAAATCTTCTCAATGAAGACATATCTTAACTAGGATTGAGTGGTTATAGGATCCTTAGGAGTGATTCATGGCTCTAAGGCCTCATTAGTGGTTTTTCTAAGAAGTTATAGGATCTGAACTGAATTGGTTTCAGAACCATTTTGTACAAAATGTTGTAAGCCATTGGGCATGGGAGTGGCCAACTGAATGGATAATTAGGCCAGAGAGAGAGGAGAGGATTTTGGTCAATGAAAGACCAGAAGGCCTGCGAGTTGGTAACTATATGTACAATAAGTGTATATTTGATAAATGAAAATACTTTGTTTGGAGTATTCAGGAAGGACTCTGTTTATTATATGTATATTATGTATGTGATTCGGAGAAGGTTTAATCTTTGTATGTTAGAATTGTGTATAACAACAAGATCAAGATTTGATTATAGATTTGAGAATAAAGTTCTCAGGACAAAGTCTCGGTGTAACCCCGTAACCTAACTAGATCGAGCAAGTGTTCCTAGTGATCATCAATCACTGTAACAGATCGATGATCCTAGTTTATTGGTAAGTGTATAATCAATTGGGTTTAATATGGCTACATGTAGGCATGGAGAAGGAAGCTATAAGAAATGTCGATTTGCAAAAAGAAAAAATCGTGATCGTCAAAGGGTGGAGTCAGCCTTTGGAAGAGAAAGCTACAACAATCGTCTGATCACTCCACTGGTGGACGAGAACCATTAGATCTCAATCTTGCAAGGAAGGGGAAGGAATGAACATTGACCGTTCATCATCCATCTAGGAGCACTGCAGACCATCAGATCATGAGAAAGTATTCAATAGATAATCAATGAGAAATGGTCGTCAAATATGAGAGTTGTAGAGGAGGACTATAGGGTTAACGACTGATTAAGCTGTGAACGTTAAATCATGCTGAAGATAAATCAATGGTGAGGAACGATTGTGGAGGTTGAGTGGCAAGTTAAAGTGTGTGCAGGTTCAGACTCCACAATTCGACAAGATCATTGATCTTGATAGACCAACAGATCAACAGTCTATGTCGATTATGTTACCAGCAAGCATCTTTGCATTGTGGATATCGAGAGGAAAATTAAACTGTGATCATGTTCGAACTCCACAATCCATTATAGCCATTGGATCTGGGGAAGACAGATCTACATCGTTGATTAGTAGACATGGAATAGAGCTAATTCATAGCTCTCGGTCACATGTTTTGGAGTTAAATATCCTTAGGGCTAGAGCTTATGGAAGGCATTGGCGCCTATGGAATAAACACTTGGTCGCATAAGTGGTCCTATTACCAAAGAGATTGTCAAATTGCAAAGATCGAGGATGATGTTAAGGGAACAGTGAGATGGGTAAATTTGTAGGAAAACAAGGGAATCAAGATTCGATCCTATTAGTGATCAAATCAGAGAAGCTCAGATGATCCTTGGCACCCCTATTTCAGGATTTACAATTGCAGTTGTAGTAGAAGACTGAAAATAAGGGGTTTTAGGATGGGAGGTCCTGCATCAATTTGTATCAGAGGAGAAACATTTTTAGTATCAGAAAAGAAGAAAATTATTTTCTCAATTAATTATTGAAGGGATTATTACAGTGTAGTAGAAAGAAGGGTTGAAGGTACATTCACCTCATGGAAAGTTGCAGATAGAGTATAAGATGATACAGGGATATTGTACAAGAATTTAAAGAATATTGATGTTCTTTAAGGTACAAAGATAATTGTGATATAGGTACAGAGAAATGATATGCACTTGAAGAAGAATACTCTTGGTGGAGAGTTCAGGAAGAGGTACTTATGGAGAAGTACTAATCCAATATGAATGGATCAACATGATAATGTTGAAGGGGAGATCTTGAGTAAGATCTTGCAGAGAAAACCTATAAATAAATTGATTTTTATTGCTAACTCTGGTCAAAAGATAAATTGTGTTGTAGGTTGAAATTGTAGCAGAAATCCATGACAAAAGTAAAGTTGAGACAGAGGAAAGAGGGAGCACGTAGAGCTCTAAGAAGGTGAATATTGTGACAGAACCCAGACAACAATTAGAATTGTTGAAGAAGAAGATGACAGTGAAGTTCTCAAAGGAAGAGGTGAACAGTTGAAGAAGCAACAACTTGACATATTTGGAAGCTGAGGAGAAGACATGCTCTAGAAAAATTTCTAAGTGAAAAGAAACAAGAGGATATGTGCCAAGAAGATGATTGGTACTAGTGACAAGTTGCAGAATTGTTACAGAAATGGGAAGGACTTGTTGCAGATCAAAATTATACAAGGATAGTCTATAAAAGGAAGTGGATAAGGTGACAACTAGAAGAAGGAAAATGCCAAAGCAATTGACATAAGAAAGATGAGTAAAGAGGAATTGGAAGGAGAAATGGCTGAGGTAAAGGTACATCTTAGTGTACTAGAGGAATGGCTACAAGAGTATGAGGAGGACCGGAGAAATGGTTGGAGGATAGAGAAGAGGAAGGTAAGTTGGCATTCACTATAGGTGAAGCTAAGGCAAAGGATGTTTTCTAGGTTAAAGGAAGAACTGAGAGAAGTTGAGTGTGAAATGGAATTTTGGTTATGTGGACCTGAAAGAATATTGTTCCTGGATGGATATGAAGCCAAAAACATCAAGGAGAAATTTCTTGACAGTCTGGTGAATTGTTCATAACAACATGAAGATGTGGAGATTAAGGCATTAGATGAGGAGCCTTATATTTTTTATTTTGACACTTTGTGTATCATTGCAGATTTGGAAGGTGATGAAAAGAAATTGGATGATGTGTTTGTGCATGTCAATGAAGGAATGAAGCTTGTAGAAGAGATGGATGGATTGGAGGAATTTTTAATAGAGCATATGTTTGAAGACCTTGAAGACAATGACGAAGTTGTCATAACTAGAGAAGATGAAGAAACTGAAGTGAATATTTGTGTCAGTAATTTGAATGATGGGAAAACTTCATTTGGAAGAAATTCCTCAGCAACAGAACAAGATGAAGGCATTACTCAAGGAATAGAGGAATGCATGACAATGATGACAACAACAGAAGTTCAAGAACCTTGTAAACTTGAACCTCACAATT
>JASDQU010107422.1:114360-127617 GCA_032191745.1 Picea mariana | reverse complement strand
CTTGCCTACATCATCAACGATGCAAAGAATTCTGTAAATCATCCTATCTATGATGTGGATACAGATTTTGGCTCGTGCATCCTTCAGATAGATGATGCTCAATCGACTCCTATGCAGCTTGTGAATCCTATTGACCAGCAGCCTGATGATAAAGACATTTCAATCTGGACTATGTACTTGATGGGGCCAGCACTAAAGATTCAACAAGTGTCGGGGTAGTTTTGATTTCTCCTTCAAAGGAGACTATATCTTTGTCTTTCAAGCTCGACTTCAGAACTAGTAACAACATAGCAGAATATGAGGCTTTTCTATTGGGATTAAACTCATCCAAAGAGATAGGGATAAAAGGTATCAAGGTATTTGGAGATGCGGACCTCATTATACAACAGGTAAATAGTACTTTCCAGGCCAAGCATGTTAGATTGAAGGCCTACAGGGATGAGGTATGGAAAGTGCGAGATTCTTTTTCTATTTTTGAAATTTCATATATACCAAGGGATATGAACCAGCTCGCTAATTCTCTTGTTGTTTTAGCCAGCATGTTCATTCCTCCTATGCCCCCTAGGCTCAGTTATGAGATCCAAGTAAAATACCAACCATCCTTACCTGACAATATCAAATATTGGAAAGTTTTTGAGGATGATGACGAACTTAACAGATTTCTCCAAGTGGTAGATGAATTTTCTGACATGCATGTTGACCAGCAAAATCTAAATGTAGAATAATCCCAGAAGCCCAAGCTAAAGCAAAGATTGGGTCAGCATGATATTGTTCAGCTACCTAACAATTATATACCTCAATGTTTGGTACCCCTGGAAAGGATTTTTGACCATAATGACATTCCTTACAAGCCAGACAAAAAGGAGAAAGATCCAGCTATTCACGAGCATAACATAGGGGGTGAAATCCAGCCCAAGCTTATAAATATGTCTTCTGAATTGACTGCTGATCAGAAGTCCAAATACTACAGCGTTTTGAAGGAGTTTTCTGATGTTGTTGCTTAGAAATATAGTGACGTAAAGACTTATGACCCTGATATTATTCAACATAATATCCCTCTTGAAAAAGACACCATTCCTTTCAAACAAAATCTTAGACCTATCAGTCCTCTTCTTCTGCCTATGATTGAAAGAGAAATTAAAAAACTTCTCAATGCCAAGATCATTATTCCCTTGAGATACTCCAAATGGATTGCCAATCTAGTGATAGTAAGGAAGAAAAATGGCGAGGTCAGATTATGTGTAGATTTTATAAACCTAAACAGATGCTCTAAGAAAGAAAACTACCCCCTCCCTAAGATGGAACACTTGCTGCAAAGGATTTCAGGGGATAATGTCATGTCTTTCCTAGATGGTTTTTCCGGCTACAATCAGATTTCTATCCACCCTGATGACCAGGAGAAGACTGCCTTTACTACTCCTTGGGGTACCTTTATGTATGCCAAGATGCCATTTGGGATAATGAATGCCGGGGCCACATTCCAAAGGGACATGGACATAGCTTTCGTGGGAGAAAAGGACAAGTTTGTCCTAATATATCTTGATGACATCATCATATATTCTAGCAGTCATGAGGAGCATCTGAAGCATTTGAAAAGAGTGTTCTTGAAATACAGGCAGTTCAGAATCTCATTAAATCCCAAAAAGTCACAGTTTTCTCTAAGGAAAGGTAAGCTCTTAGGCCACATCGTCTCATCAGAAGGTGTAATGATTGATCCAGCTCGGGTAGAGGCAATTCAAAAGCTGTCCTTGCCAAGATCAAAAAAGGACATTCAATCGCTGCTCGGTAAGATAAATTTTGTTAGAAGATTTGTGCCAAACTTTGCCGAACTAGTTAAACACATAACATGCATGCTGAAAAAGGGCTCTGAAATAAAATGGACAGACAATGCAAGAAACTCTTTTCAGGATATCAAGCAAGCGATCATGGAATCCCCGACTCTGATCAGCCCAGATTATAGTAAGATTTTCTATGTTTTTTCCTTTGTTTCTTATGACACAGTGGCAGCAGTTCTGCTACAGAAAGACAATGACAATTTGGATCATCCCGTGGCTTTCTTCAAAAAAACACTCAGGGACGCTAAACTAAGGTATGACCCTATTGAGAAACAAGATTATGCTCTCATAAAATCTTTAAAATCCTTCAGAATTTATATTCTTCACTCAAAGGTCATTGCATATGTCCCTTGATCCTCCGTAAAGGATGTTCTAACTCATCCTGATATTGATGGAAAGAGAGATAGATGGATTGCAAAGATGATTGAGTTCAATATTGAAGTAAATCCCACTAAATTGGTAAAAGGCCAGGGCCTTGCTAAGCTCTTAATGGAGGAAAATCATGAACTGTTGGACATTAATTTCGTAGGCGAAAATTCAGGAAATCTGCAGACAGAGTTGGCAGCGGTTGGACAACATAGTAGTCAACAAGTGGCAGAGCACTTGTCTTCTTGTGAATGGTATTTAGGTATTATAAATTTCTTGCAAAAGCTCGAGGTTCCCCCTGAACTTAGTGTGACTCAAGCTCGATCCCTTAAGCTCAGAGCTATCAAATTCTGCATTTACAATAATCTATTATATTGGAAAGACCCTGCTGGTTTGCTTCTCAGATGCTTAGACAAAGAAGAGTCAGTCGAAGTGACACATCAGTTTCATTCAAGTGTTTGTGGGGGTCATCATTACTGGAAGACTACTGTCTATAAAATCCTAAGGGTTGGATACTATTGGCCTTTCCTCTTCTCATATGCGTGTGCATTCGTCAAAGCTTGTGACAAATGTCAAAGATTTACGGGAAAGCAACAGCTAAAATCTTTACCCCTGAGACCTATAGTGGTGAATGGCCCTTTTCAGCAGTGGGGTTTAGATTTTATAGGTGAGATAAATCCTTCATCTAGTGGTCAGCATAAGTGGATTTTGGTAGCCACTGATTATTTTACAAAGTGGATAGAGGCGATTCCCACCTGGAATGCCACTCACTAGGTAGTCATGAAGTTTCTCTATGAAAATATTTTTAGCAGATTAGGTTGTCCCAAGAGGCTGGTAACAGATAATGCAGCGGTGTTTAAATCAAAGGCATTGGTAGACATGTGTAAATCAATGGGCATCTAGCTGGTACATTTGACCCCCTATTACCCCCAAGGTAATGGCTTGGCTGAATCATCCAATAAGAGTTTGATCAAAATCATCAGAAAACTGTTAGAGGAAAACAAAAAGAATTGGGATTCCAAACTGAAATTTGCTCTGTGGGCAGACAGAGTAACTATAATAAAGTCCATAGGAACTTCCCCATTCAAATTGGTTTATGGGACTGATGCTATTTTTCCTGTTCAGTTAGTTTTGACAATGGCTAGGTTCTTTCAGGAAGAGCAAACCGAGTCAAACGACATGGTAATAAGGATGCTTGATTTGGTGGAACTGCAACAAGCTCGCGAACAATTAGTGGACAGATCAGAGGCTCATCAAAAGAAGATCAAAAATACTTATGACAGAAAGACGAAAGCGGACAATTTTCAGATTGGTGACTGGGTTCTAAAATGGGATGCTCTTAGACAGGATAAAGGCAAGCATAACAAGTTCGACTCTTTGTGGACATGTCCTTTTATGATTACTCAAGTACACAATAACAACACTTTCATGCTACAGAATTTGGGAGGCGAAGAAATGTTCGGTGGCCCAGTAAATGGGTGATTTTTAAAACTCTATTTTGTCTAAGGCTGTGAAGCCTAGACATTGTAATGTTAGTCTTAGTTTTTATTTTTGAATAGCACCATGCCCAATGGGAACACTAGAAGATAGTTTAGTTTTTATTTTTCAGGAAAGGCATTGATTCTATGGTTCTTGAAACCTCACAGGGAGGCATTCATCCCCAATAGGAGCCAGTGTTATCTCCTCAAATAAATTTGTGAAAATTTTTCTTTTTGAGGTGATAGGTTGCGTTTAAATTTTATTCCTAAATTTTTGTAAGTAGGTTAGAGAGTCTGTTTTTAGCAATAAGCCCAAAAGAAATTTTGGATTTGGTTTGGTCAAGCAAAAGTCAAAATATCAGGTTTCGGTGGTTTAGGCGAGCCCGACAGGTGCTCATTAACCACCAAAAGCTTTCATTCCTGACAGATAAAAGGTCAAAGCAAGAGTACGTTTAACTACCGAAAGCATTTTCACGGTAAAAATGAAAAGCCCGTGCTTTCGCATGAGCCAGCTGTCAACTTGGCACAATGATGAAATGTAACCGCTGAAAGCTCGTCAAGTAGAAGGTTTGCGTGCTCTGATGGTCTCTATCCAAAATCTCAAGCTCCTGCTGTCTTTTTGACCACAATTATCATTTCAAAATCTACACACGGCGGAATCACTGAGATTCATGCATGATAGTCATGAAGCCTCCCTCCATTTCAGTTGCAAGTACAGGATCCATCATGATCCCGTTAATCCCTCATCAAATCCTCATACAGTATCATTTTGAATTCTGCAGATTTCTGAGACAGTCGTGGGTTCGCAGTTTCATAAATTGAGCGTACTTCCAAAGATCTTGATCTCGTTTCCCCTGGCGATAATCAAAGCGCCACTAGATTCAATTAAGCCAGTGCAACTTATCAGGCAATTCGAAAACTCATCTTCTTTCATATTTTTTACCACCAAAAATCTAAAATTTAGGCATGCTCTCAGTCAAAATTGTCGTTTGAAACTTGTCTAGCGTTTGAGCTCGATTATCCTAATTTTGTGTCATCCTGTCCCACCGGTTCTTCCCTGAGATATACCCTTTGTGTTCCTAAATTCTAGAACCTTTGTCCCCCTAGACACTCATTTTCCCATAGTCACAGGTGCAGAGAATATTGATCAATGCCGAAAGCAGGGCCAGTGTTGAGGTCTGAGGTAGATGGGGTTTGGTATTTGGACGCACATCCAGAGGTAGCAGAGTTTTTTAAATGAGCAGGGGTGTTCACCTATTGTGAGAAACTTACCAGTTTTCATCAACAGGTAGCAGAATCTTTTGCAACTATATATGATGGAAGGTCTGCCAAAATAGGGAAGGAAGAATTCATCATTGATGAAGCATCTATAGCAGAGTTCATAGGTCTGCCAATAACTGGAGAGTGTTGGTTTAAATCCACACTGCCATCAAATATAGAATTCCGGTCATATTTGTTGCCCATCCACAAAAACTTGATTTGGAAGAAGGATATTCCAATGTCCTTTTTAGAACCTCAATGGTAGGCATTGCTAAAGGAAATTTTTGTTTACATTTCCTGTGAGGGACGGTATAACAGAGTAATGTTTTATCATTTTAAGCTTCTCAATCATTTCACAGGTAGAGAACCAATAAATCTACCTTTCTATTTTCATAAGACCCTCACTAAAATGGCCAAACAAGTTAAAGCCAAACCTACTAAGGTTGTTGGCAGACTATCTCACCAAGGGCTTATCACTCTTCTTATCAAGGAAGCTCTGCAGAGGAAACATGTTGATTAGGGTTTCTTTCTTTTCTGAAACAAGTTCCAAACAAAGAAACCACCAGAGGCTGATACTAAGAAGACCAGTGGCAGAAAGATTGTTACTCCCAAGAGTAGTCATAGGAAAAGGAAAGGTATCTCACCACCAAGAGATCCTACAAAGTCATCCTCTGGTAAGAAGAAAGGTATCAAAAGAAAACTGCAGTTTGAAGGTGAACAGTCTAAAGACCCTACTACAGGAAACAACCCTTTAAACTTACCATACAACGATTCAGAACCAGAACAAGAATTGACTGAGACTCAGGATAATAAGAAAATTGAACAAGGTGCAGACCATTGTTTAAATTTACCTTTACCAACTCATACTGAGGCACATAGTCCATCAGTGGCAGAACCCTCTTCAAGTAAGCCTAAAAAATCTAGATCATGAAAAATCAACAAGCTCCTGCAACAGGTCTACGAAATGGACGTCCTAGAAAGGGTGATTAAAAAAGATAATGCAGACCTAACTGACAGAAATGCAGAACTATTCAAAACAAACCAAACCCTCAAGGAGAAGCATGACTGGATTAAAGATAGAAACATGGTATTGATCAGGGAAAACATGAATTTGTATAGACAGCTAAGGATACTAAGGTTAAAGTTAAAGGAGTTCCAATCACCAGCTCATGAACAAATTGGATTAGAAACCTTGGCTAACTTAGCCACAACCATGGTAGACACACTAGAGCCTTCCACACAATCAGCAGAAGTTCGTAGGTCTGCACGAACAAGGGCTGCCTCAGCTAAGAAACCTTGAACATTAGCAAAGGAGCCGAGGTAACCATTCTTGTAATTTTGAAGTTTTCTCAAAGATGAAGTTTTGGTGGTTTAGGCGAACAGGACGACTGTTCATTAACCACCGAAAAATGGACTTTCGGTAGATAATTCATTCAAGAGCTTTCTCAGGTAACTACCAAAAGTTTGTCATTTCCAGAATGATCGAGTTTTTACACAGATTGAAGTTTTTCAAACTGGAAAGGTTTGAAACCTCTTCTAATGAATATTTGATGAATTATCAAGATAAATCCCATAGCTATTTTTGATAGATCATGGGAAGAGGAGGTGTTTCAAAGGTTTTTGGCATCTTTGACAAAGACAAAAAATCAGGACAGTTTCTCACATCAACAGATTCGAATCAGCATTCAGCCTTGGGAGGCTATCCTGCACTACACCAGCACTCAACAAGAAAGAAGGACCAGAAAATCTGGGATTGACCTTTCCCACATCTTTTGCAATCAGATTTTGATTTACTATTTTTAGCTTATTTGATCCATGCTTTCAGGATCTCAGAACTGTTTTGAAAAGCTATAAAGCTAAGTTTAGAAGAGGAACCAGGGGTTCGACTTTGGAGACTTTTTCATATTATGTAACTCAAAACTTCTCATTTTCATATGGAGTAATACAAGCTTCTTTTGCCATAATTTGTTCAGATTTCATCTTCTTGTCTATTTTGTACTTGCACCTGGATATTATATTCATGTTGTTATGCTTGTCTATGACAGATAAATGTCATCTTATCACTGCATTCATAAGTTTAATTTTGCAAGTATTCCTATGATTATTGTAATTGGCCATTCATATTTGTTTATATGTGATTCTGCTGATATAATAGTCATTTCTTCATCCATCCCTTTATTTGTAAACTCTCGGAACATTTGTGGTTGAAAGCCTTGTCCATCTTGATGTGTTTATGCATTATTTGAGCAAGAAATGATCCACTCCTCCAACTTGTTCCAAACCCACACTTTTATTTGAGAAAATAGTTACCAAAAGATTAAGTTACCAGGCATCTCTGACTTACAGCCTAGGAGAGTTTCCTGGAGTGATAATAGAAAGCACCATCAAAAGAATTTATCCTTCCTTGCATTTCGGCCTTATTTTCTTCAAATTCCCTCAGAAATTAGGCTTAGATATCCTTGGTTACCTCATACACCTATATATATTCAATATTCTCAAGTTTTATTAAAATTAGAGAGCCTTTCCTCTTATTTATACTCTCCAAGTAGCTTCCTTAAAAAACATCTTCTAGGTCACTTGGCCCACTTTCCTTATTTTAGGGTTAACCTACTTCTAATTTCTCCATTAAATTTATTATTGAAATAATTTATTTTATATTCACTTTGAATTATAATACACTCATCACTTATCTTTATTATTTACCTTTTAAAATCTCTTAAACCACTTTGAGTACTTTGACCTTTTGTGGCTTCTAGATGACATATAGGGTCTTCCAACTTCATAAGGCCATAACTCTCAAACCATGAGGATTTATGTGACATTCCACATACCACCAGAAATGGAATGACATATACTATCCATATAGAATAGTATTACCTTAAAATATAGCAAAAATCATACCGTTATCCATCAAACAAACTTGGGTTGATTACCCAAACCCGGGTTCTCCAACTTCACATGGTCATAACTCTCTAACCGTGAGGAGTTATGTGTCGTTATACATACCACTAGAAATGACATGACTAGAAATATCCATCTAGAATATCTTCCCTGACAAATTCACTATCCTTCATCTCATTATTCCATAATTAAGCATGGGTTCTCTTACTCTGCAAAGCGTCTTCCCGTGAGGGCTTTCACCATAAGGGGACCACTTTGGAGTTCATCCATATTTAATTATTATCAACTGTTAGTACCTAAATTTGCAATTGACTGTGAGAGGGAAAGCTAGGGCATCATTAGTTTATTGCAAAGAATTTATAAGGTTTTATGATTTGTTTTTTTTAGTAAGGTGGTTGAAAACTGGATCAAGGTTACAACATAACATGAAAATCGAGATCAGAACATAGCATATCCCATTGAATGAATAAAAGGTGGACACATAGATGGATTAAACCAATTAGGAAAAAGGAAGATGAAGCCTTCAATTTTTCAACTTCACAAGAATTCTTGTCTCATAATGTCGTAAAGAAACAAGACTATCAGCTTGATATCAAAACCCTGAAAAATAATTTCCACAGTAAAATTTTCACTGTATAAATTAACAATCAAGAATTAAAAAGAATTGCAATCTGAATAATGAATTCAAGAATGACGAAAGAAATAAAAGGGTAGAAAAGAGGGTCTAACCATCCATATGACTTTTCTATTAAGTGTCAAATTGAACATAAATGCCTTTACAATAAGTTTCACAAAAAGGTCCCTTGTATCTCCAATTTTTCGACCTGCACATAGTCTTTTCTCTGTCTATTTAAACTATCCATAAAAATTACAGATCCTATCATCTAGTATAGCTTTAATGACTAGATTCAATTAGTATCTATCCACTAAGGTAGTTCACTCAAAAAAATCTTCTACAATCCCAAAATAGATCACAGCTCAACAACTTGATATTGTATGATCTTGCCAGCATTTACAATTGATTCTACAAAACAGGAATTAGTTTGATTTAGTCAAACAGTTCAAGGTCTTAGCATATCATTGACCAACAATGAGTACACATTGCCATATTTCCCGAAAAACATTAAAATCATGATTGTAACAAATCTCCATGTAACCTTTAGGATATAATCACAGCAGTAGCTTTATCATTTTAATGTTTGAGCTTTGTGGTAAGCACGACATTGTGCCAATAGAGCATGAAGTTTATCTCCCTGAGTTCTTTGAGAAATTCCCTTTGCTCTTTATTCTTCTTTTTAAAACCTTGAATCCTTTCTTACTGGCGAGCATTCCATTGTTCTATTTGTGCCTTTTCTTTCTTTAACTGTCTCACTGTTTTATGAAACTCCTTGATCCTTTCTTTATCAGTTATGATTTTAACCCTGAATCCTGAGCATTCTTCAAAAGGTGCAGGCTCATTCAGGTTTAAGGAAACTTTGGGTTATTTTTCTTTAACTTGGTACTTAAAGACTAATCCTGAACTATGTTCTTCATCAGAACTTCCTGAATCTATAGCTTCAGGCACATCTGATATGCGATTTGAGTCTACAAGGTAATCCTATTTATTCTCAGGGGGTTCACTAGTACCTTTAGCCATCTCTTTAGCTTTTTCTAATATGGTTGAATCTCTCGTTACAGGTCCTGTAGATGATTAAATCATTTTTTTATCTTTGCTGACTGGTTTCTTAAGCAATGAAGTTCTTTTTTCCCTTTTCTTGATACCTATTTCATCATTTTCAGAGTCGTCTTCTATAACTATCATGTTTTATTCTTTGATTGATGGATTAAACATGGCCTTTGACTTTAGTCTGTACTTGTTGATAACCCTAGTATAATTCCTTCTAGGTTTTTGTGATACAGACACACCTTTAACCCTTTTCCCTTTGACTGCAACACCCCTTTTACTGGTTGATGGTGATTCATGCTTGACTGCAGTTTGAGTATTAAAATCTTTATCTGAATCATTTTCCCCTTTAACATCTTCTTTAGAAAACGTTTCAATTTTTGGATCCAACTTAGGTCTTTTACTTCTGCTATTTCTCATCACCCTAATATTAGGCATCTCCTCTTTAACAGAGGTTTCATTAATTGAAATATTTTGGCTCTGTGTAACAGTCTTTATCCCTTTGCCTTTCTTCTATTTATTGGACCGTGTGTTAGGGTTTAAAGATTGCGTGAGCCATCTCCAAGGCTTCTATAATTCTCTCAAGGCAGAAATAACTAAAGTATTAATTAGGACTTGATGAAACAGACTGCTCTTAGCATTGGTGGAAAGTGACTGCACTCTCTTTGACATATTTGTCAAGCTTTTGAGTAGAAAATAAGGGAGATTTAAAGGGTAATCACCATTTAAATGCATTATTATCCTAATGTGGTAGATATAGACTAGTAAAAATCTACCTTCGTAGGTGATATAACTATGGATGACGATCAGAGTAGTGTGCCATTCGGGTCGAATCCAGCTGCGAGGTACTCCCCTTTTCCAATTCAGATTTTGCTTATCTGGAAGCAGTAATTGGTTTACAAACTCTATAACCACATGCTCTTTCTTCCACCATCTTTCTCCTCCAACCACCAACCTGCAAGCTTTTTCAATTGTCTACTCTGTCACTAACATCAACATCTTACCAATCTCCACCTTGTGACCATCGAATTTCAGAGCGAACTCCATGGAGACCTACTCATCATAACCTTTAAAAGTGGTAAGGAATTCAAACCACCCCGAATCTCTGAACCTTTGAGCCATCTGAGGATAAGCTTTAAGAAGTTCATCACCCTCGGGTTCTATCCTGACTACCTGTCCACTCCTCTTTGGCGCCATCAAAACACAATTCTGTAACTAGTGCCCTCGGGTTCTGAATTTTCCACCTGCAATCTGTTAGTGTATAACGTTCCTTTGAGCGAATGCCTATGCCTAAATTCAACAAAATCAAATAGGTATAATATAATGATCATTGAGAATTGGGCGATTTAAAATGAGTCCTACGTGGGTACAAACAATCGGATTATGAAATGGTTTGAATGAGTAAATGATTCCAAGCTATTGTGGATGCATGTGGACTCTCAAACAATGATTCATGTTATCATAATGAAATCTGGATGACAGGCGTGTATCAAGGCATGATTATTTTGGCGCTACGGGAATATCCTTATTCCCATAGCGCTATTAATGACCAAGAAAAATTTGAATTTATGAAGTTCAAACAGACATATAAGGTGACACCTCGTTTAAAACCATGTCTTTCAAATTCAAACTTAAATAAACTATTCAAAAACTGAAATGCAAACCATAAGACACTAAAAAAAAAGATCAAAATCAAATGGAAATAGAAAATGAAGTGTAGGTAAGGAGGGTTTAGGATAAGGGTTTCTCATTAAACCAAGACAAAATTAGAGACTAACACTGACTCCTTCTAGAGATGGAGTTTTGATAATAAAATCCAAGAACTGCAGACCAATGCCTTTCCTTTATTTTTGATTCACTGATCCCCTTGCATCTGTCAGCCTTTTATTCTCAGCATAACTGTAAAAACAAGTCCATTAGGTATATGGAGTCTTTATTGAAAGGAAAACCTACTGTACTAACTGAAACCTGATAAGCCCTTAGAGAAAATAGTGCTTCAAGAACCTCCCATTCACTGGGCTCCCAAAAATTTCAGTGTTGTCTAAATTATGCAGGAGAAAAGTGTTATTATTCATTACCTTGGCTATCCTGAAAGGACCATACCATAGGTTATCGAAATTTCCATGTTTTTCTTTATCCTCTCTCCTGGCATCCCATCTTAACACAAAATCTCCTTCATTGAAAACATCTTGATCAATTGAAATGTTAGAAAACTCTTCAATAGTTTTCAAAAATCTTTGAATTTCCTCATCATCTTTAAAAACTTGCCAATGTTTTATATTATCCGGTATTGAAGGTATGTTTCTGACTTCAACTTCGAATTTCAGATTAGGAAACATTGGAGTTTTAAAGTTTCTAGCTGCAAGTGCCAAAGAGTCGGCCTGCTGATTCAAATTTCTATGCACAAAAGTAATATTAAATGCCGAAAAGAAATTATCCAGATAATCCCACACCTCATTTATGTATCGTTTTAACCTTTACTGTTTGGTTTGATATATATTCTTGATCTGGTGAATAATAAATTCTGAGTCTCCAAAAATAGACAACTTATCTACACCCATATCTCTAGCAGCTTTCAAACATAACAACAAAGCTTCATACTCACTGATGTTATTAGGGGTGTCAAATTCAAGTTTATATGATATGGGGATAACCTCCTTGGTAGGGGAAATGAAGACAATACCAACTCCAGAACCTTCTTTAGAACATGCTCTGTCAAAATACATTTTCCAAACAAAATTTTCTTTATTGTCTCCTACTGCAGTTGTTGTCTTTCTGACTGATACTTCTGCCATTTCTTCACTCATATGAAAAATAGAATAACCAAGATCATATTCTACAACATTTATAGGATGATTATTGGGATTATTGTGATCACTTACCAAATAAGCTAATCTGACTTCTCTATATAATCTCCATTGTTCCCCGCCAAAAACAGGCATGGTTGCATAGCTAAGGCCCATCTGTAGAGTACCAGCTACCTTCTTAGCCCAAGATCTTGAAAGAAGCATTCCAAATTTTGGTGGTATGTTAGCCACGATAACATCTAATACCACACTTTTCATAGGTAATTGGGAAAGAGTAACAACCACATCTTTCATAACTCCAAGGCATTTGACTTTCTTGGAGTCAAAAGAATATAGATCATGATACGGTCTAGTAATATCCAACCCTAATTCTTCCATTACCACCTTGGGCATTACATTATGTGAGGCACCAAAATCCATTAAGAAGTTGTGAAATATCTTGTCATGGATATTTAATGAAATGTAAAAAGGTGGAGAGGCATCAATTCTATCTTCAATGTGAGGTCCAATAGTTATAGCACGTTTTTCATCCTCTAGATTGACTGTATCTGAAAAGGTGACATGAGCTGGATCATGTAGAGTCTCAAGGACGATCTTTCTAAAAGGTTTTGTTTTCATGAGTTCTAATAATGGCACTGAAATCTTGATTTTGTTGATTTTGTGTTCTAAACTGAAAGCAGAAACATTTCTATTTGGTTCCTTTATGTCAATAGTACTATCCTTGGTAGGTTGTTTCAATGGTTGATCAACTTGGATCTTGGGAACACCTTTGATAACTCCTGTCTTAACTGAAGTACTAGCGTTCTTTGTGGAAATAGGTGTATCTACTTTAGGTGCATTCGAACCAGATCTGAGATTGTATTTTTTCCTTTTAGGTTCATGTTGGACAATCTCATCTTCATCCCCTTCCTCAAACTGATTTGCAATCAAAGCATCTTCATAATCCT
>JASDQU010107422.1:62773-89544 GCA_032191745.1 Picea mariana | reverse complement strand
CTCGAAAGTCAACTTCTACCTCTTCAATTTATTCTTCTTATGCTTCTTCATATTCTTCTTCGTAGTCTTCTTTATCAGAGTCTTCTACTGCCATGAATAGAACTCTCTCTGTTTCACTGTCACTGACTTCATCTTCATCTGATGATGAGATGTTTTCTTTGGTGAAAAATCTTTTCTTGAAAACTTTCTTTGTAGTTCTTTTACCTTTATATGTTTGTCTTCCTTTTGAGTAACCTTCATCATTTCTCTTTTTCTTATGAGGACATTTGTTAGCAAAATGACCAATACCATCACAATTAAAACAAATTAAAGGAATCTTACCTCTATACCTACTGTTGGTTCCCTTGTTCAGTCTTTTGACGAAGTTGGCCACTTCTTCATCATCTTCTGAGACATCATTGTTGCTGCTATATTCTTCTTATTCCTTTTTCTTTTCCTTTGATCTTTTGGATGCTTTGAACGCTGCTTCTTTTACATCTGGATTTTCCTGTTCAGTTCTCATCTCATATGTTGTGAATATTCCATGCAGTTCATCCATTCTTATTGAGTTTAGATCCGATATTTCTTCTAGTGCTGATATATTAGAGTTGAATCTCATAGGAAGAGATATTAGTACCTTTTGAACAATTACAGATTCTTCAATTTCTTCTCCAAATCCTATGATTGCATTCATTATTTCATCGACTCGTAAGAAGTAGGCTGTGATATCTTCATCTTCCTTCATTTTTAGTTGTTCGAACTGATCTCTGTAAGATTGAAGCTTTTCTTCTTTGACTTTTGAATCTCCTTCATAAATATTTTGAAGCTTGTCCCAAATATATTTAGTAGATTTACAATGTACAAATTTGGTGAATATTGTATCACTAAGACCATTCAAAAGTGCATTTTTGGCTTTGAAATTATTCTCACAGAGTTTCACTACTTTGTCATTTGTTGGTGGAACTACTAGTGTTGTGTATCCATCTACAATTGATTGTCAAACTTGAAATCCCTATGCCTGTATATATGTCTTCGTCCTTATGCTCCAAAAAACATACTTCTATCCATCAAACTGTGGTATTCCATTTTTATACGAGTTGGTACTCTCCATGATCTACCTTTTAGTGGTTAAAATGATTTCTAAAGGAACCTGCTCTGATACCAATTGTTGGATTACTGAGAGGGGGGGTGAATCACTAATAGTGTAATTATAATCATTTTTATTCAAATGTTATATCAATGTAGAATTATTATCCAATAATGAGCAGTAAGAAATAAACAATCACACACATACACAGTACACTAGTGTTTTACGTGGAAACCCAAACCGGGAGAAAACCACAGAATGTTTTTTCTTATATGTCTTGAAGAATTACATTCATTGGAAGCACCAACTTCCTTTGTTTTCCTACTGCAACTTGAAGGAGGCTCCAACCCCCTAGTTTCTCAGGCTCCAACCTAAGGAAAGCTCCAACTCCCCAATTATTTGGCTACAACCAGAGGAGGCTACAACTCCCTTTGTTCTTCGGCTACAACCGGAAGGTGGCTACAACCACTTGTCCTTGCCCTGTCCTACCACCCTGAAGTAGAAGTAGAAAGATGGAACCACTGTCAAAATATCACTCTGAGATATACCGATGTAAACATGTACCAATAAATCCGCACCATGCATCAACCATGCATCAACCTGTATCTCAACCTGTAATCAACCTGTACCATAAACAAGTGCATCAACCATGCACCAACCTATACCAAACAACCTGTAATCAACCTATACCATAAACAAGTGCATCCAACCATGTACGAAGTATGTAACAATCATGTGTCAACTAATCATCTATGAATCATCAATATGTAACAACATCATCAACTATACACCTCATGTATGTGCCAATTCATCAACTAGTTGTCTCAACCATGTACTCAACATGTACCTCAACCAAAATCCCTCATCAATTTCATCATCCAAATCTGATTTGTAGCTCTATAATAGACCTGATGTATATGATCACATTCCTAAAAACATTCCTTAACTTTAACAACAAGAGACTAGCATTTTCATCAAACTTTTCTTTAGTCTCACATGCCTAGTTTTGGATTAGTCAACAACCCTAACTTGAAGTAATAATAACTTTGAACCTATAATTTATAAATATCTGAAACTGATATACAATTTTCTTCAGTGTGTTTAATGAAATTTATCTAGGTTTCACTACTTGGAGCCTCTCAAAAAAGGTGTTATAGCAAAAATGGCATACCTTGCTGAATTCTGGCTTATTCTAGAGAGCGACCTTGTAGAGTGTTCCCCACACGAACTATTCATTGAATTGATCTGAAACTATTACAAAACATACTACATACTGTAACCTAACAAAAACATTTGTTCTCACTAAATTTGGATCTTCTATGAATAATTTATGATGTTTTTACCCGAAACACTTGTTTTTGACTAGTTTCAGGATAGCCACAAACCCTATTTTACACGGCATGTAACTCCCAAAATACAACGACCCACAAGCTGAATGTCTTACCATAGATACTTGGGTATGTTTTCTCAATGGAATAGCAATTTAATGGTCTGAATAATTATAGAAAAAAAGTTATAGTGAAAATGGTGAGTTGACTTGTAAATAACATACCTTAGAAAGCACCATCAAAAGAATTTATCCTTCCTTGCATTTCAGCCTTCTTTTCTTCACATTCCCTCATAAATTCAGCTTAGATATCCTTGGTTACTTTAGAAATATATATATATTCAATATTCTCAAGTGTGATTAAAATTAGAGAGCCTTGCCTCTTATTTATACTCTCCAAGTAGCTTCCTTAAAAAACATCTTCTAGGTCACTTGGCCCACTTTCCTTATTTTAGGGTTAACCCACTTCTAATTTCTCCATTAAATTTATTATTGAAATAATTTATTGTGTATTCACTTTGAATTATAATACATTCATCACTTCACTTTATTATTTACCTTTTAAAATATCTTAAACCACTTTGAGTACTTTGACCTTTTGGGGCTTCTAGATGACATAGAGGGTCCTCCAACTTCGTAAGTCCATAACTCTCAAACCGTGAGGATTTATGTGAAATTCCACATACCACCAGAAATGGAATGACATATACTATCCATATAGAATAGTATTACCTTCAAATATAGCAAAAATCATACCGTTATCCATCAAACAAACTTGGGTTCTCCATCTTCACATGGCCATAACTCTCTAACCGTGAGGAGTTATGTGATGTTCTACATACCATCGGAAATGGCATGACAAGCATTATCCATCTAGGATAGTTTCCTTGAAAAATTCACTGTCCTTCATCTCATTATTCCACAATTAAGCATGGGTTCTCTTACTCCGCAAAGCATCTTCCCATGAGGGCTTTCACCATAAGGGGACCACATTTCAGTTCATCCATATTTACTTCTTATCAACCATGAAAAAACAATAATGAGTTGTATTTACATCAAAAAATATTGGGTCCATTACCCAAAACTTTGTGCTATGGGGCTTTCTTCAATGGTTGACATCAATGAAAACCAACCTTAATCAACATAAGAAAGAGAAATAGACAAAAAGAACTTGTTAACATAGTTCACCAATGTGTGGCTACATCTCCGGGCCCGCTTCCAATTGGAAGACCTCTTTATTGATCTTTAAATGCTCAATTTCTCTTTACAATGGCTCTTGTTGTTACAAATAGGCTTCTGATATACTATACAAGACCTCCTTGTGCAAATTCACACATGCCTCAACAATCTCCTCTCAAAACATGACTAAATGCCCCTCAAAACATGAGAAATGGGCCATTAACTCAAATTCCCCTTTACATTCCCTGCATACAAAGTACCCTCTCAAGCTCAATAAGTCTGGTTTATATATTTTTTGGGATCAGTTAGAGAATCCCAACTTTCCACAAAGATATGGCCTCATTTTGGGATCAAATCCCCCTCCAAATGGCCAAGAAATCTCCAAAAAAGCCCAATCTGGGCCAAAACTATAGTAAAATAGGAACTATGTTACAAAAAAATAGTATTAGCCCCTCTGGCTTAGGCACACACTCCTAAAACAAAGTCACATGGATTAATATGTCCAAGCTCCAACCACCTAGGGGATGCACGCTGGCCTTTACCCCACAAGCTCTGGTCGTATGCTGTAATTAATGGAATCATGGCCCGAATGGTGCACCGAGCGGCCTGGCCTCTGGTCACCACCCCCGAGTCATATGGTGTAGGTGGCTATACCTCTGCACTCATATCCTTAACTCCAAGATGAGTCATGTAGTGGTGTGGACTGACTTGACCATGGGCTAGTGGTTGTTTGGTGTTAATATGATCGCGGGCTGGGGCTAGGCCCCAACCCTTACCTCCTTCGCCTGGTGCCTTACTTTAATTCAATTAAATATAATGCACCAAGTGTTAATAAGGCGCACCGCAGGTGGGTTGGTACCCAACCTACCCCAAAGCACTTCCCCCCATGCTAGAGGTCAGGCGATCTATTATGATGAAGTCCAAAACTTTTACCCGACCAACAAATGATGGGGTGCCACATGAAAACTCATGCCTAGGCCACGTGGCACTATTTAACTTGCCTGTGAATGGGACACTTGTCAAATGTTAAATGGTCCATGTCTACCACACCTGCCCAGTCAGCATGCCCATCATCTTCCATGTCATCTGCCAAGTGTCATAATGACACGTCAGCATGGTGTCATGCTAACATCAGTGTTGACTTTTTGCCTATTTGGGAAATCTATCAAAGTGTGATAAATTTCTCATACGGTGTCTGTTTGAGGAAGTAAATATATGGTCGGAATTAGCACGATGAGCTAGATGCAATGGAATTGGTTTCATCTGATTCCGGTAGCTTTCATCTTTGAGCATTTTCTAGACCTGAGCAGCCTCCTGGATCAATGGGGATGGTATTGCAATGGCTCAACCACTTCAAGTCCCAGCTCCTTGTACCCTGACCTCATTGGGGACATGCATAGAGAAACAAATAAAGAGAAGAATGCTCTGATACCGCTGATCCATATTTATGAATGGAATGAAATGGAATACAGATGTATAGTAAAGAAATACACAAAGATACAGTAAAACTTGACTTCTATTAATAAAGATAATTTGTTGAAACTGTAAAAATGTATACTGAAAAAAACTTGCTCGAATGGTGGTAGCTTATCTCTGAGAAGAGATGTGACTGTTGGATTACTAAGAGGTGGGTTGAATCAGTAATATATAAATCTAATCCTTTTTGTTCATATAATGCAAGTGCTATATCAATGTAGCATTATCATCCAATATTTGCAGAGTAAATAAACAATGAACAAATGAACAATCATACACATACACAGTACACCAGTGTTTTTATGTAGAAATCCAAAGCAGGAGAAAACCATGGAATTATTTTTCTAATATTTCTGAAAGAATTACATTCATTGGAAGCACCAACATCCTTTGTTTTCCAGCTGTAACTAGAAGGAGGCTCCAACCCCCTAGCTTCTCAGGATACAAACTGAGGGAAGCTCTAACTCCCCAATTCACTGGCTACAGCCAGAAGGAGGCTACAACCCCCTATGTTCTTTGGCTACAACCAGAAGGTGGCTATAATCACCTTTCCTTGCCCCATCCAACCATCCTGATGTAGAAGTAGAATGATGGAACCATTGTCACACCATCACTGTGAGATATACCACTATAGAACTGTATCAATATGTACCACTAACTTGCAACCAACCTATAAAACTACCATGTAATCAATTTGTACCTGAACTGAACATGTATCAACAAAATACAATAGGTACATGACCTGAAGTGTTGTAGCATGCGTATGTATGTGCCCTATCTGTTATGCAGCCCATGTTTGTACATGATCAAACTGTTATGCATCCTACGTATGCCTTCTGAAAACTAGGGTTTTCTTTCTCTTGAAAAATTCTGACCCTCTGTAACTTTTTCACATAGATCTGTAACCTATCACTATATCCAAACTATAACTGTACCCTGTGCATGCATCCTCATACATAACCTTTACCAAAAGAATACAAATCTCTCTCTAGTCATATGTCATATAGGTGTGTGTAATGATGAACAATTATAATAACCCTCACATGATGTAGTCATCAAACCCTTTCATATATTCTACCTTTCAATACATCAACCACTTCATAAATACAAGCTCTCAACCATGTACCACAAAAACCCTTAGCCATATGCTAAGAAATACAAGATGTGCCTCAACAAGAAGTATCAATGATAAATATACCAGCATTGTATTTCTGTAGATCTAAATTATATAGAAGATCTCATGCAGCAACTAGTCTCTCTAGGGATAATCCTCAAATATCCATAACCATTTCTCATGCACACATAAAAATTCAACTATTCATAGAAATAAGACATACCTTTTGAACCAATGGATAGATATGATGTGTCTGAGCATTGCAGACCTTCCTGGGAGCTTGATCTCAGAATCTAGAACCTCTGCATCTTCATCTTCTCAAGTTTCCATGGCTTTACCAACATGTACACACCCTAATACACTTCCATCTCGCATACGTACAGACCCTAATACACTATCAGCCCATATATGCCTCAGTATGTATGCACCCTAATACATTGTCAGCCCGTGAACGACTTAGAAATTAAGGTTTTTTAGTATTCGTTGTAATTCCCAAACTTTCTTCATCAACCCTTTGTACTACCTCAGTATTTCACAACTTCAGATGTATCAATGAGTACTTGCAATAAGCCTTACACAACAAAATATATTCAATGTTTTCAAGTGTAATTAAATGAAAGAGACTTGCCTCTTATTTATAATTTCATGTAGCATCCCACTTTACTTATTTTAGGGAGTTCTCCATTAACTTGATTATTTAAATAATTTATTTTGCAAACACTTTGACTTTTTGGGGCTTCTAGATGACTCATGAGGGCCCTCCAACCTCACATGGCCATAAATCTCTAACCCTGAGGAGTTATGTGATGTTCCACATACCACCGAAAATGGCATGACATGTACTATCTATCTAGAATAGTCTTACCTACAAATATACCGAAATTCATGCCATTATCGATCAAACAAACTTGGGTCCATTACCTAAACCATGTTCTTCAACAGTCTAATTCTCTACCGGACTTTCTTCAAGGGTTGACATCAATGAAAACCAACCCAATTAATAAAAAATATCCCCCTTTGGCATTGATGGCAACACTGATGTAATACTAAAGTCATGTCATGCAATATTGAAGTCATATCACTCATTCTCCCCCTGTGACCATTGCTCCCCCTTGAACCATGCCTCTTTGTTCTGCATCTGATAAATATCTTCCTCTTTTTCATCAATGGAAAATGTATCTTTCCATCCGGGGCTACTCCCCCAACTGAACTGTCCTTGGGGATACTGCCCCTGACTGAACTCTTCCTGAAACTGATCTCCCGGCCTGAACTGTTCTCTTTATGGTGCTTCCTTGTGTAAATCTAAGACATATAAGATAAGAATTCAAAAGAATTCATTTTGGAGTAGAAATTACTCTGAGTCTGTGGAGAATATACTAAAAGGCTTCCCATGGAAGCAATTTTGTAAAGATGTATGCCACTTGTTCTTTTGTGCCCACATATTCAACTCTGATGTTCTTCTATGCAACCTGTTCCCGTAGAAAATTATACTTTATTGGAATGTTCTTCGTCTTGGAGTGCATCACCAGGTTCTTTGAGATACTGATAGTGCTTGCATTATCACAATAGATTGGAATGGGCTCATCATACTCAACCTGTATATCTGTCAGAGTTTGTTTCATCCATAGAACCTGTGTACAACATGTTGTTGCTGCAATATGCTCTGCCTCGGCTATATATAAGGATACTAATGATTATTTATTTATTATCCATGATACTAAACACTCACCCAAGTGGAAAGCTGCTCCATTGGTGCTTCGTTGGTCATCAATGCAACCTGCCCAATCTTCATCTGTGTAGGAAATAAGTGATAGATCCTTTCCTTTTGGATACCATAATCCAAACCCTTATGTTCCTTTGAGATATCTGAAAATCCTCTTCACTGCTAATACATGTTATTCCTTTGGTGTTGCTTGAAATCATGCCACCTGCACAATTGCCTACATTACATCCAGTCTGGATGTTGTCACATATAGTAGGTTGCCAATCATTGACATGTATTGCCTCTGATCTGTAGACTTTGAATCATCATCTTTTCTCAACTGCAACTAGTTTTCGTGGGAGTGATAATTGGTTTTCAATCTTCCATTCCGAACCTCTTTAGTATTTCTCTGATATACTTGGTTTGAGAAATAAAAATTCCTTGGTTTCTTTGACGTATTTGAATAACCAAAAAGAAGGATAGTTCTCTAAGTAATGACATTTCAAATTATTTCTGCATGTTCTTTACAAATTTATGGCTTAACCTGTCATCAATACTTCCAAAAATAATATCATAAAAATAAACTTCAATTAATAAAATATTATCTTGAGTTACCTTGATGTAGAGGTTGTTGTCTGCACTTCCTTTTCTAAACCCTGTCTGTTGTAAATATTTATCCAATCTAGAGTACCATGCTCTATGACCATGTTTTAGACCATGCAAGGCCTTCTTTAATTTACACAAATAATATGTGTTCTCTGACAACTGAAATCCTTATGGTTGTTCAATGTAGACTTCTTCTTCAAGTTCCCCATTCAGAAAAGATGATTTTACATTCATGTGATACACTTTAATATTTTTGGAGTATGCATAAGCTAAAAGAAATCAAATTTCTTTCATTTTTTCAACTGGGGAAAATGTCTCTTCAAAGTCGATTCCTTCAACCTGTGCGTATCCTTTACATACCAATCTAGATTTGTTCCTTGTAACATGTCCATATTCATTCAATTTATTCCTAAAAACCCACTTTGTGTTGATCACATTCTCATTCTTTGTTCTTGGAACCAATTCCCAAGTGCCATTTTTCTTTATTTGATCAAATTCTTCATCCATGGCCTTATTCCAAATTTCATCCTTGTTGGCCTCTTCAAAACAGGATGGTTCAATCGTAGATGAGAGTTCTAGGTGTGTTTTTTTGGGTGAATGGATTCTTCTTCTAGTCTCAACTCTTTCTTCTGTCGGATCTTTTGTTTCTGTCGGATCCTCTTCATCTTCCCCTTCTACTTTTTCATCTTCTCTTTCTTCTTCGTGAAGTTGTTCCATTGATTCATTTTCTTCTTCCTTTAATTCTTGTCTACCTGTTTCATCAATTGTTATGTTGATTCTTTCCACAACTTTGTTCAATCTTAGGTTGTAACACTTGTATTCTTTCCTTGTACTTGAGTAACCAAAAAGTACTCCTTTGTCCACACATGAGTCAAACTTTCCCATTCTACCATATTCTCTTTTGATGTAGCATTTGCTTCCAAAAACTCTGAAGTGATTCACATTTGGTGGTCTTCCTTTCCATAGCTTGTAGGGAGTTTTGTCAATGTTGTTTCTAAGCATTACTCTATTTTGAATGTGAATTGTTGTATGCACTACCTGTGTCCAAAATACATCTTTCAATTTGGAATCCATTAGCATTGTTTGAGCCATTTCCTGTACTGTCCTATTCTTTCATTCAACATCTCCATTTTGCTGAGGTGTCCTGGCAATGGAGAATTGCCTTTTTATTCCATGACTGTTGCAGTATTCCATAAATTCCTTTGAAGTAAACTTTCCTCCATTATCAAATCTCAATCATTTGATTTTTGAATCCATTTCATTTTCAACCATTTCCTTGTATACCTTGAAGTTTTCAAAAGCTTCTGACTTACTCTTGAGAAAACAAACTGCAATCATTCTTGTATAATCATCAAATAATAACATAAAGTATTTCTTACCTTTTAAACCCTTTATTCTAGTTGGTCTAACTAGATCATTATGCACAATTTCCAGTGGTCTTGTCGTTGAATATTCCTTTTATTTGAACCTAGTCTTTGTTTTATTTCCTTGTTGACAATGCTTGCATAAAGTGTTGGTTGGTTTCGTGATCTGGGGCATTTCTATAACTTCTTCTCTTTTGTTGACTTTGACAAGGTTATAAAAATGTATGTGACCCATTCTTCTGTGCCATAGCCAAATTTCATCTTCCTTTCCTAGGAAACACTTTTCATTTCCAATTTCACTTAATACATATATGTTGCTTGAAGTTCTCATGGTTGTTGCAATCAATTTTCCTGAACCTTTTTTTCTTATCTCTCACTTTTGTGGCTCGAAAGTAACTTTATGACCTTGGTCACACATTTGACTCACACTTAGAATATTATGTTTTATATCTTCTACTAGTAGAATATTTTGTGCCTTGGTATTCTTGTTCCCAATTCTGACTATGCCTTTTCCAATGATTTTAGTTGAATCATCATTCCTGAAGGAGACTGGTCCATCTCTTTCCTTTCTTAATGTAAGAAACATGTCTTTATCACCTGCCATGTGTTTGGAACAACCACTGTCAACATACCAACCACATTTCTTATTCTTAGCTTGTAGAGAGAGTGTGCATTCTTCATTGCTATACTGATTTTTCTTTATTATCCATGTCCTTTTCTGAGGTTCCTATCTGTGACTGTTGTTGTTCTGTTGTGGTTCTCGAGGAGGGAATGTCATTTTGAAATATTTGGCCATGTGTCCAAAGTTATCACATTTGTATCATTCCACTTCAGTGCTCAAGGATTCAAACCTTTTGTAACTTCTTCTTTGTGTTTCACTAGGCCTTCTTGGATAACCCTTTTATGTGTGACTTTCAAAGTTGTTTATGTTCCTGTTGTTAGCTATGCAATTCACAACTTTATGTATAAAATTATTACATGCACAACATAAACCAAAAAAGATAGTTTGATACCTGGGAGTTGAAGATATTCTGAAAAGAGGTACTCTTATGAATCCTTCTTCTTCCCAAGGCCTGTCTTTTTCTGTTGGTCATCAATTTTGAAATCTCAATCTTCTTCGTGGAGGAGTGTCCCTGTAATTTTCTTTTTAGACCTTCCTATCCCCTTTGATTGTTTCTGCATATATTTTTGGATATGTTTCTTGTTTTTTTATTTTGGATATTAATCCCTTTTATTTCTGATTGTATCCAAGTCTAGACTTGTCTTGATGAGGTTTTTGATTGTTGATAATGTTATTCAAAAATTTTGAGTTGTTCTGCATATTTTTCTTTTGAATATCCTTTCTTAATGTGACAATCTTTGCTTCCAAATTTTCAATGATCCTATCTCTTCCTTCTAGATGTTCTTTGAGTGCTTCTTCAATTCTTTTATATTCTTCAATTTGAACCATTAAATTTGTGATCATTTGTTCTAGTTCCTAAGTGTCTTCTTTCTTGTCTAGTTCAGCTTGTAGTTTCTTGTTTTTCTTCTTTTCTATTTTGATAACGTCTATGGCACACACAAATTCTTCTCGGTAGTCAACTTCTACCTCTTCATATTATTCTTCATCCTCTTCATATTCTTATTCAAAGTCTTCTTTATTAGAGTCTTCTACTTCCATGAATATAACTCTTTTTGTCTCACTGTCATTGACTTCATCTTCATCTGATGATGAGATGTCTTCTTTGGTGCATAAGCTTTTCTTGAAAAATTTCTTTGTGGTTCTTTTGCCTTTATATGTTTGTTTTCTATTTGAGTAACCTTCATCGTTTATCTTTTTATTATGAGGACATTTGTTAGCAAAATGACCAATACCATCACAATTAAAAAAATCAAAGGAAGCTTACCTGTATACCTGTCGTTGGTTCCCTTGTTGAGTCTTTTGACAAAGTTGACCACTTCTTCAACATCTTTCGAGACATAACTGCTGCT
This sequence comes from Picea mariana, assembly GCA_032191745.1. Lineage (NCBI taxonomy): Eukaryota > Viridiplantae > Streptophyta > Pinopsida > Pinales > Pinaceae > Picea > Picea mariana. Next base: position 77,739 of record JASDQU010107422.1, on the reverse strand, counting down.
ATGTTCTTTTTCTTTTTGCTTTCCCTTTTTCTTGGACCTTTTGGATGCTTTGAAGGCTATTTCTTTTATATATGTATTTTCTTGTTCAGTTCTCATTTCACATGCTGTGAATATTCCATGTAGTTCGTCCATGCTTATTGAGTTCAGATCTGCTCTTTCTTCTAGTGTTGATATCTTAGGGTCAAATCTCATAGGAAGAGATCTTAGTACTTTTTGAACAATTACAGATTCTTTGATTTCTTCTCCCAATCCCATGATTGCATTTACTGTTTCATCAAATCATAAAAATTAAGCTGCAATATTCTCATCTTCCTTCATCTTTAGTTGTTCGAACTGACCTCTGTAAGTTTGAAGCTTTGTTTCTTTGACTTTTGAATCTCCTTCATAAATATTTCGAAGTTTGTCCCAAATATCTTTAGCGGATTTACAATGTGCAACTTTGGTGAATACCGATTCTCCAAGACCATTCAGAAGTTCATTTGTGGATTTGGAATTATTCTGATCGAGTTTCATTGCTTTGTCATTTTTCGATGAAACTATTGGTGTTGTGTATTCATCTAGAATTGATTTCCAAATTTTAAATCCCTGTGCCTATATATATGTCTTCATCCTTATTCTCCAAAATGCATAGTTTTTTCCATCAAACTTTGGTATTCCATTTTTATACATGTTTTTGATCTCCATGATCTACCTTTCAGTGGTTAAACTAATTTCTGAAGGAATCTTCTTTGATACCAATTGTTGGATTACTGAGAAGGGGGGTGAATCAGTAATAGGGAAATCTAATCCTTTTTGTCCATACAATGCAAGTGTTATATCAATGTAGCATTATCATCCAATATTTGCAGAGTAAATAAACAATGAACAAATGAAGAATCATACACATACATAGTACACCAATGTTTTTACGTGGAAACCCAAACTGGGAGAAAACCACAATTATTTTTTCTTATTTTTCTTGAAGAATTACATTCATTGGAAGCACCAACTTCCTTTGTTTTCTAGCTGCAACTAGAAGGATGCTCCAACACCCTAGTTTCTCAAGCTACAACCTGAGAGAAGCTCCAACTCCCCAATTCTCTGGCTACAACCTTAAGAAGGCTACAATCCCTTATGTTCTCTAGATACAACCAGAAGGTGGATACAACCACCTGTCCTTGCCCCATCCAACCACCCTGACATAGAAGTAGAATGATGGAACCATTGTCATACTATCACTGTGAGATATACCACTGTACAATTGTATCAATTTGTACCACTGACCTACAACCAACCTGTACAACTGCCCTATAATAAATATGTACCTGAATTGAACATGTATCAACAAAATACAATAGGTACGCGACCTGAAGTGTTGTAGCATGCATATGTACGTGCCCTATATGTTATGCATCTTGCGTATGTACATGCCCAAACTATTATCCAGCCTGTGTATGCCTTTTGAAAACTAGGTTTTTCTTTCTCTTGAAAACTTTTGACCCTCTGTAAATTTTTCACATAGATCTGTAACCTATCAATGTATCCAAATTGTAGTTGTACCCTGTGCATGCATCCTCATACATAACCTTTACCCAAAGCATATATATCTCTCTCTAGTCATGTTCCATATAGGTGTGTGTAATCATGAACAATTATAAGAACCCTCGCATGATCTATTCATCAAACCCTTTTAGATATTCAACCTCTCAATACATCAACCACTTCACAAATACAAGATCTCAACCATGTACCACAAAACCCTTATCCATATGCAAATAAATACAATATGTGCCTCAACAAGAAGTATCAATGATAAATATACCATCACTGCATTTCTGTAGATATGAATTATATAGAAGATCCCATGCAACCACTTGTCTCTCTAGGGAGAATACTTAAATCTCCATAACCATTTCTCATGCATACATCAAAATCCAACTATTCATAGAAATAAGACATACCTTTTGAACCAATGGATAGATCTGATGTATCTGAGCATTGTAGACCTTCCTCAGAGCTTGATCTCAGAATATAGAACCTCTACATCTTCATCTTCTCAAGTTTCCATGGCTTTACCAACATGTACACACCCTAATACACTGTTAACTTGCATATGTATGCACCCTAATACATTGTCAGCCCATGTACGCCTCAGTATGTATGCACCCTAATACACTGTCATTCCGCGTACGCCTAAAACATTAGGGTTTTTAGTATTTGTTGTAATTTTGAAACTTTCACCATCAACCCTTCGTACTACCTCAAACTTTCACAACTTCATATGTATCAATGAGTACTTGCAATAAGCCCTACACAACAAAATATATTCAATGTGTTCAAGTGTAATTAAATGAGAGAGACTTGCCTCTTATTTATACTTTCATGTAGCATCCCACTTTCCTTATTTTAGGGAGTTGTCCATTAACTTTATTATTTAAATAATTTATTTTGCAAACACTTTGACTTTTTTGGGCTTCTAGATGACTCATGAGGTTCCTCAAACTTCACATTGCCATAAATATCTAACCGTGGGGAGTTATGTAACGTTCCACATACCACCGAAAATGGCATGACATGTACTATCCATCTAGAATAGTCTTACCTGCAAATATATCAAAATTTGTGCCATTATCCATCAAACAAACTTGGGTCCACTACCCAAACCATGTTCTTCAACAATCTAATTCTCTACCAGACTTTATTCAAGGGTTGACATCAATGAAAACCAACCCAATTAATCAACAGTGATGACTACGCTCATTTGTAAGAATATGGTTACAGTGAAGCTCAAAAGGAATTTTTAACATAAATCATAAATGAGAAAAGATTGAACATCTAGAAACCTAACCCTAGGAGATGAAGCCGAAAAATTCATGTGGTCCCTGATGGGGTAAATTGGTACATCAACTTTTTGGGGTCGTAACTTTTGTATATGATCTTCATTTTGGGCACACGATATCTCATTGGAAAGAACTATCTGAGGGATACACATGTTTTCATTTCACTCTAGCTAATTCCTATAATGTGATTGTTCCACTACCAAAAAAAAAAATTTTAGGGCCTCAAAATGACCCCAGAGGTTTAGGACCCAAAACAAATAGGAAACAACTACCAAAATGAAAATTGTTCTTTGAGACAGTGGAATATATGGGTGGTCACCGATATCCACCTAGATGAAATCCATTATGGACATATCCCATTTTGAGGTGAAACACATTAAATACTTGTGTTCTGATGTGTATGTTGCTATGATGTGCTTGTTTAATATTAATATGAACATGTTAGATAAAATGATGGTTCCATGCATATGTTGAATGGTTAAGTAGGATGAATCTATCATAGATTATTATTATTTTATGGTTTTATGAATAGGATATATAAATAAATGTTAAGTAAATAGTGAGGATGATTGCCTCATATTTCCCCATGACTATAGAAGGTTGGTTCCTACAGTTCCCATAGGTATCTTGAGTGAGACTTCACCTTCTTGAGGGTGATGCTGAAAGGGACTATGTCTTGGGATTTGTTGGTTATTTAATTATTAACCCCGGGTCTTCCCACAGTGTGCCAACAAATGCTTCCATTGTTGGGACCAAGATCTGCGAATGAGAGGGATGTGGAGGCTGACTAAGGAGGAGATTAGAGAATGTTTGAATACTAAGGAGATTGAGTTTGTAGTAGATCATAATCAAAATCCACTGATCAATGTAGAAGAATGGTTACAAAGTTATGTGTTTACACATTTGCATGGAATTTTCTTCATTGAATTCACGAATGTGTTAGCAAAGTGGATCCAGATATTTATTGAACATATCAGAAGATATCGGATAACGGTCCTGAGGAATTGGAATCCCAAATTGATTTGAAAAGTTAATGCAATAAGAAAGAAGACATCATTCATAGTTGACTACTAGTTGGATAGTGTGTTGGGAGGTTACATTACTCAATTTTCCATAGTGTGTTGGGAGGTTACATTACTCAATGCTTCTAAAAGATAATTATTTAAAGGACCGCATGGAAGATGCTTAAAGTCAATATCTACATGGATTAAGATGTTTTTATGTGAAAAAGGAGTTATGACAATGGAATCTGATTTCTAAGTGCCTTCCTGCACATAGGGGAACTAGGTGATGACCAGGGAAAGATCTGAGCATAGAGAGGGATGCAAATATGGAATGAGGAACAAACGGGTTGAGGATTCCGTGAGGATAAGAGTGTGTGAAAAATGACGATATTGGAGTATTGCATAGTGGTAAGAGATTTAGACCAAATAAAAATATGAATTTGGCTGAGAGAGAGGGTCAACACATTGAGATCAAGGAAAGAGACACTAGTGTAATACTCCATATTGAAGGAAGTATGCACAAAGAAGAGGAAAATATCTGCCAACTCTATTCTAGTAGAAGAGGATCTCACTTAGATTAGACTCTATGTTGAGCCCACGACCCCATGTGCATCACCAAGAACCAAGGTAAGATCAGATGCTTTGTCAATTGTAGTTAGTAAAGGAAGTAAATATAGTAGTAGAAGTAATCAGATTAGCATAAGTAATGCACTGAGTCAAAATCTATTATTGTTATCTATAAATAATACCACATAGAACACGATGGAGGGGGTAGATCCCACCTTAAGGATGCCTCTCTTTCAAGGGGTCAGTTCAAAAGATCCAGAACATCATATGTTAATTTGTGACACAATATGGACTGTGAAGAACATCTAGGATGATGATGTGAAAATTGCACATTTGGAAACAACTTCTAGAGATTGCACATTATTATGGTACTTGAAATATCATAATACTATGCATGCGAGACATATTAGAACCTTGGTAGAGGTAAGACAAGCCTTGTTGAAATAATTTCAGAAGCCTAAGTCTCATTCATAGTGCAGTATCGAGCTAAAGGAGATCAAGAAGATAGTTAATGAATTAGTATGGGACTATGATCAAAGGTTTAAGATATTGAAAGACCAGTTAACATTCCAAATTCTATATGGACAACATAGAGAGTGGCTTATTGTAGGATTATTTCCACATATACATTTCCCTTTGACATATCAAAAGATTTCACCGCAGTTGGAAGATCTGGAAATTTATATGAAATTGGGAGCATCCCCTATAGGAGTGAATAATACGAGGATGGATCAAGCTCATTCAAAAATGGTCACGCTGAATATTCAATTACAAGAAATTATGAAAGGAAAATAAAAGCATGAGGAAGTTTGGTGTATCATGTGTAAAATAGAGGATCGTCATAAGGATGAATTTCCAACATTCCAACAATATTTGAATGCAAGAGATCTGAATCCATGAGGATTATGGTGTGATATTTGTAAGAGGATGGGTCACCACCCTCATAACTGTCCATTGATGAAGAAATACCAGAGCACTACAAGGAATTTGTTTTTCAACTTTTGTAAGTTCGTAGTCTATGACAAGAAGGATTGTTGCACGTTGGACTTGATGAGAGAACACACTACAGATGATTATAAAGTCCAAGAGGAAGAATCCTAAGGGGGATTTTTGTATTTTAGTACTCCCATAGGAGGTTATAATCAAGGAGGTATAAGAGGATTCAGAGGCTACGAAAGAGGAGTATTTGGTCAAAGAAGAGGACCTATTACATTTTATAATTGTAATTAGCCTGGACACTTGGATAGAGACTGTCTGAATCCCTGCATGAAATGTACATATTGAAAAGCACTAGACCATGTGACAAAAGATTTTCCATAGTTGATCACGAAATGGAAAGAAAAGAGGAACAAAAATGTACAAATGATAGTGTCTGAAAAATAAAATGAACAACCTAAGATAGCAATGGTTAAGTGTGAAGGAATGAGAACTAGAGTTGATGTGACAGATCAAGGGAACATAATCCACTACTAGGTAAGGAAAATAGAAAAACCTTCTCCATTATTTGATCCTATAAAATAGAAAGAGACCTACCAACAAGAAAGGAAAGAAGTGGTTGGAGAAGACTGGATAACATCAACTTCAACTGTGCCACCTTTGTATGATATACCACTAATGTTTGATGTGCCTCTAGTCTATGACCATTCATAAAAGAAAGTTGAAAAGATAAGAACTTTGCAAAGTTTCTTAAGAAGTTTTTTAGAATTAATGAAATATGAATATTATTTGATTAGTCTATGCAAAATGATTCACCATTATGCACAAGAGAAATATATATATGTCACATACTGAGCAATTAACCAAGTGCATTGCAAAAAGAGAAAAAATAGGGAGTTTCGAATCAATATGCAGATCGAGGATTACGACATGGAAAATATAATTCTAGATATGGGGTATGACGTGAATGTCATCCCGAGATAGGCTTGGGAGATGATGGGTCAGCCAAATCTGATTTGGAAACTTATCCAGTTGATACTAGAAAACCAACATAGGATCATTCAAGCTGGAAGATTGATGGGGGTAAGTGTTAATATTGATGGAGTGTGTAGTGTAGCATAATTCAAAGTGATCAAAATAGTAGACAACATTACACCTTATCCAATACTATTAGGACTTGATTAGGTATTTGATAATTAGAATATCATTGATCTAAGAAAAATATAGATGGTATCATAAGTAGAATTCTTGAAGGTTTGTGTGCCATTAGACCCCACTGAAGGAAGATATTTGTAGAACCAACCAAGAGAAAATAACTTGATAATCTGTAAAATGTGACTACATAGATGGATGATCATGTGAATCCTATAGTTGAAGGTGTACTTATATGGAGAAGTATCAACTCATGCATGTTAGACTGAGAAGAGGCCTTGGAAAATTGGCAGTAGAGATTGCATGAAGTATCGATAAGGAAATGTTCTCGGATTACCTACCCATTGAGATGGATTGGAACCAAAATAGTTGAACCTCCAAGGTATATTGGATTAACTGATGTAGCTTATTTTATAAGATTGAATTGGAAATATCATATCAACAAATATTATTAGTATTAGATGTTCCATTGAAACACTCCATCTAGATGGTGAGTTGCACACAAGGATGGAATAAGACATTGACAATAGTGCAAAAGGTTATTACAAGTCATATTTGGAATAGAGAATGAAAGTATCATGCTGAAGTATATTGGATTAAGTTGCCTCATAGAACATAATATAAATTTTACCGCGCCATGAAAATTAATACCTAGGAAAGAGTGGAAACATTTATTTGTGCATACTCTGGACACAATTAGATAAAATTGGTACATAGAACTAGAAGTATGCAGAGGCACATGAGATTGGGAAGAGTTGACCAAGAACTTGAAGGTAACATTCAATTTTGAAAATAATGATCCTTTGATTGATTCATCCCTGCAAGTTATCAAGAGTAATATTTTTGCAACAAAAGGCTCGATGTATAGTACACCTTGGGTTACTATGATAGTTGAAGAGGTCTTGCACTGTTACAATGTTTTTGAAGAAGACCAAGAAGAGGAAGATCCAAGGAATCTATGGATATCAAAGAATGAAGGAGAGTGCACAGTAGAGGGACCAGAACTTGAGTCTACGATATATGAAAAGCCTTTAAGGACATGTAAATTAAACATTGGTACAGAAGATAAGCCTAAGTTTGTGAACATGGGAAACTATAAGAGTGAGGAAACAATTGAGGATATTGCTGACTTATTGTGTGAATACCAAGATATATTTCCGACTACATTTTCAAAGATGAAGGGAATTGCAGGAGAATTAGGAGAGATGAATATTTCGTTGAAGACATATGTCAAACATGTGAAGTAGAGACCATATAGAATGAACCTTACGTACAAGCAGAAGGTAAAAGTAGATATAGACATGATGTTAGAAGCTAGAATTATAGAACCCGTTGAAGAATTAGAGTGGATCAACCCAATGGTAGTCCAGGACCAAAAGAAAGGAGGAATCATGATATGTGTGGATCTAATAAAGTTGAATGATTCTTGTTTACACGACCCATTTGCTACCCCACTTACAGATAAAGTGTTGGAGAATGTACAGGGTCAGGAGGCATACTCTTTTACAGATGGATTCTCAGGATACCACCAGATCAAGATTACATAAGAAGATATATATAATACCACCTTTGCGATAGAATGGGGTTGTTACTAGTACACAATATGTCGTTTGGTTTAAAGAATGCACCAACAATATTTTCAAGAGTGGTTTTTGAAACATTTAAAGAGTCCATTCATAAGTTCTTAGAAGTGTACTTAGATGACTAGATAGTGATTGGCCTGCTAAAAGATCATGTCAAAAATTTTTAATTAATTTTGGATAGGTGTAGGCAATACCGAATATCGTTGAATTTGAAGAAATGCATTTTGTGTGCACCTTTTGGAATTTTGTTAGGGCATGTGGTGTGTAAACAGGGCTTGTTAGTCGACCCTGCAAAGATGGATGTGATTGTTGATTTACACCACCCACTTTAGTATGACAATTCAGAGCCACATTGGGTCATACAGGATATTATAGAAAGTTCATTAGAGGATATGCATAAAACACAAACCCTATGGAGAAGTTGTTGAAGAAGGAAGTTAAGTATGAGTGGAATGGAAAATGTCACAAGAGTCTAGATACACTGAAACAAAATATGGTCACTGCGTCAATTCTATTTTTTTCTTACTGGAGCAAGGAATTTCATGTTCATGTGGATGCATCGTCTATAGCATTGGGATCCATTTTGGCTAAACTAGGTGAAGGAGAGTTAGAACACCTGATTTCATTTGTAATTTGAAAGCTATTATCTACATAACAAAACTATACCACCACATAACATGAAGGTTTGGAAATGGTGTATGATTTGAAAAAGTTTAGAAATTACTTATTTGGATCTCAATTTAATATGTATACAAACAATTTTGTGCTAAGGTACCTAGTTAACAAGCTCGTGTTTAGGGGGAGAATATGAATATGGCTATTATTGTTCTAGAAATATGACTTTGAGGTGGTCATGAAACTAGGGAAATTTAATTCAGGGCCAAATCACTTATCACACATATTGTTAGGAGAATATGTAGGAAATGTGAGTTTTAAACCTATGAAGTAAAGAAATGCATATAGATTCTTAAGCAAAATAGAATTTAATCAATGGCTCATACACAGAGTACACAGAGATTTTATACCGGAAACCCTCAACCAAGAAAACCTTTCTTATATTCATTATATTGAATTTCACCATTTACTATACAATATATACAATATTTTTAGGTATTCCATAGATAGAAAAACCCTAATCCCTAAAACCTTGATTATTTTTAGTAAACTGCTAAAAATAGCAAAATCCGCTAAAAATAGCAAAAACTACCCCAACAAAAAATTTCCGGGCGCTGCCCCGAACACTGCGCATAACCAGGGGGGCATACCTGCCCCCCCCCCTGGGACCCCCCTATGAAAGCACCTAACGCACACGACACAAACAGATCACTACTATGAGGTATCGCCAGACACAGTTGTTGAATCTGACGCACCCACCCACACACATGCAAAGAATATAACACATACCCAACATTCTCCTACTTGTTGTTTTCTTCGCATCCAGGGGTTCCAATATTATATAGTCAATAATCCAGGGTAGAAATTCCCGTTGTTACTCTACACCAGGAGAAATTCTCTATGCTTACAGACTTTGTCAATGAATCTACAACATTCTTCAAAGTGTCAACCTTTTCCAGCAACACCTTCTTTTCCTCAACCATGTCTCTCACAAAGTGATATTGAACATCAATATGCTTTGTCTTCGAATGATAAGCTAGGTTCTTTGCCAGAAAGATTGCACTCTGACTGTCACAATCTAATCTCACTACTTGTTGTACCACACCCATACCTGAACACAATTTTTGTAACCATACTACTTCCTTACTTGCATGAGTGGTTGGCATGTATTCAGCTTCTGTAGTTGAGAGTGCCACTACAACCTATCTTTTTCTCATCCAACTGATTGCTCCTCCAAATAGGTTAAACACATACCCACTTGTAGATCTTCTGTGATCCAGATATCCAGCCCAGTATGCATCAACAAAGCCATGTATGTCCACCACTTTGTCCAATTCTAGTCTTCCTTGGTATCACAATCCATAACTGGTAGTGCCACGAAGATACTTTAAGACCCTCTTTATTGTTTTCCAATGCTCCTTCCCTAGTTTTGTCATATACCCACTCAAAAATCCCACTGCATGTGCAATGTTCGGTCTAGTACAGACCATTGCATACATCAAATTGTCAACTGCACTGGCATATAGAACATGGGACATGTTCTCTTCTTCTTCCTGTGTCTTGGGACACTGATCTGCAGATAAATTTACACCTACAGGAATAGGAACCTTGATCGATTTACTTCCATGCATATTAAACCTCTACAATATCGTCTCAACATATTTTCTCTGATTCAACCAGAGTTTCCTGTTTGCATGATCTCTTTTAATCTCCATTCCCACAATGAAGTTAGCAGCACCGAGATCCTTCATGTCAAATTTGGAGGATAGCTACGATTTCACCTCCTCAATAACCTCCATGTTATTTTCCACCAACAACATGTCATCAACATAAAACACTACATAAATGAAGTGATTACCAACCTGCTTAGAATATACATAGTGATCATCCTTTCTTCTTACAAATCCCAATCCAAGGAATTATGTTTCAAACTTTTGGTACCACATCCTAGGTGATTGCTTTAGACCATATAGTGACTTCTTTAGCTTATAGACCAGCTCTTTCTTTCCCTTCACTGAAAATCCTTCTGGCTACTTCATGTAGATTTCTTCTTCCATATCCCCATGTAGGAATGTTGTCTTCACATCCATCTATTCGACTTCAATATCAAAAGCAACAATAATAGATAAAAGAAATCTATTAAAGGTTAACTTAGCAACAGGAGAAAAAATCTCACCAAAGTTAATTCCCTCTACTTGGGAATAACCTTTTGCTACTAACTAAGCTTTGTATTTCTCCACTTTACCTTGTGCATTAAAATTCTTCTTGAACAACCATTTGCTACCAACCGATTTTCTTCCAGCTGGAAACTCAACTATATCCCATTCCTCATTCTTATCCAAGGCATCCATTTATTCAACCACAACATTCTTCCAGAGTTTACTATCCTATGAATTCACTGCTTCCCTGACAGTTCTTGGATCATCATCAGTAATAGATAAAGCAAAAATGGAACGAAAATCAGGTGGACTATACCTTTCTGGTTTCCTTCTATCTCTCACTGATCTCTTCAATACTGGGGTATGAGGTTCTTCATATTCTTCTTATGCTTCCTCTTCTTCAGATAATTCATATTTTGAATCATCCAACTCAAGATCTATTTTCTCAGGTTCGTCTTGTTTTGGTAGGAATTCCTATTTGGACACATCTTTTACCTCTCTAAAAACAACATCTTGACTATAAACAGTTTTCTTGGTTTATGGGTTCCAAAGATTATAACCTTTCACACCATCTTTATAACCAATAAAGATACACTTTTCATCCTTTTTATCCAACTTACTTATATTTTCCTTTGGAACATGTACATAAGCATCACAACCAAACAATCTAAGATGTTGAAGAGATGGTTTCTTTTCAGACCATACCTCGTGTGGATTTTTATCATCCAATGCTAATGAAGGTGATTGATTGACCAAGTAACATGATGTATCCACTACCTCTGCCTAGAATTCTTGTCCTAACCCGGCACCGCTGAGCATGCTCCTTGCTTTTTCCATCAGTGTCTTGTTCATCCTTTGTGCAACTCCATTTTGTTGAGGAGTGTATGGAGTAGTCTTCTTCCTTACTATACCACACTTCTTACAGAATTCTTCGAATTCATTTCCACAAAATTCTCCACCATTATCGGTTCTCAATACCTTTATTTTCTTCTCTGTTTGATTTTCTACGAGAGCCTTAAACTCTTTAAATTTATCAAATACCTCAGATTTATTTCTAAGAAAATAAATCCATGTGTTCCTTGAAAAATCATCTATGAATGAAACATAATACACATATTTACCTAAGGATGGAGCAAGAACATGTCCAAACACATCACTGTGTATCAACTCTAATATCCCCTTTGCTCTTATAGCACCATATGGGAATCTTACTCAATTATGTTTACCATATATGCAATGTTCACAGAAATGAAATTCCAGTGTGAAATTAGACATACCTTCAACCATACCTTTACCGTGTAGTGTTCGAAGGCCCTTTTCTCCAATATGCCCCGGTCTTTGATGCCACAACATGGTATTCTTTTCTGGGACAATATTGGTCTTGTCTCCTTCATTTATCTGCTCAGGGAAAACATAACTGTTACACCCATTTGTATAAGTGATTCCCAACAACTTGTACAGAGTTCCACACCGCACTCCCCTCATCAACACCATTTCTCCTCGTACCATTTTGCAAGTGTTCTTTCCAAATATAGTATCCACTCCTACATCATCCAACTTGCTTACATATATTAGGTTCCTGGAAAGTTTTGGAATGTGTAGAACTCCAGGGAGAGTTCTAATCCTTCCATCTTTTCGAAACAACTTAAACCTTCCACGTCCCATGATTTTTGTTGTCAAGTCATCTCCTAGGAATACATCACCATCATCATATTTTTCATATTCAGAGAACCACTCCCTGTGAGGAGTCATATGGCATGACGCACCTGAGTTGATCAACCATACATCATGGTCTTCATGTGTACTTGTAGATGCTAGGTAAACATCACCTCCTTCTTTAGTGGAGGTTTTCGCCTCTGTGGAAAAGGTACTATCAGATCCCTTTGGTTTTTCAACCTTCTTAGACTTGCAATCTTTCTTATAATGCCCTGTTTTACCACACTTCCAACATTTCCTCAAAGATTTTCCTGGAGACTTAGATCTACCTATAGATTTAGATCTCCACCATGAAGGATTACCAGGGTTCCTATCTTGGGTATGCCCTCTTACAAATAAAGCATCTGTGTTGTGACCATCCATGCTTTTTCACCTCATCTCTTCAAATAACAAGGATGAAACTACATCCTCGTACTTCAATGTAGATTAAGTGGTACTACCTATTGCTACAACCAGATTATCCCAAGAGTCTGAAAAATAACATAACAAAGTAATACATGTAAGTTTTAAACTTGTGAAGTAAAGCAATGCATATAGATTCTTAAGCAAAACATAAATTAATCAATGCCTCATACACAGAGTACACATAGATTTTATACCAGAAACCCTCTATCGGGAAAACCTTTCTTATATTCATTATATCAAATTTCATCGTTCACCATAAAATATATACAATGTTTTTAGGTATTCCATAGATACCAAAACCATAATCCCTTAATTCGGGATTAATTTACAAATCCGCTAAAAATAGCAAAACCCGCTAAAAATAGAAAAAATCGCCCAAAAAAAAAATTTGAGGGCGCTACCTCGAACCCTGCCAGCCCTGGGCTACCGCCCATTGCCGAATGCTGCATGTAACCAGGGGGGGGAATACCTGCCCCACCCCCTTGGGACCCCCCTAGGAAAGCGCTCGACACACACGATAGCACTCTGGTGGTTGGGATCATCAAACGCAGTTGTCATATTTGACGCGCCCACACACACACATGCAAAGAATATAACACATAACCAACATTCTCCCACTTTTTGTTTTCTTTCCATCCAGGGGTTCAGCGGATTATATATAGTCAAAAATTCAGGGTAGCAATGCTCATTGTTTATCTGTATCAGGAGAACTTTTCTGTGCTCACAGACTTTCTCAATGAATCTGCAACATTCCCTAAAGTGTCAACCTTTTCCAGCAACACCTTCTTTTCCTCAACCATGTCTCTCACAAAGTGATACTGAACATCAATATGCTTTGTCTTTGAATGATAAGTTGGGTTCTTTGCCAGGAATATTGCACTCTGACTGTCACAGTCTAATCTCACTACTTGTTGTACCAACGCAATACCTGAACACAATCTTTGTAACCATACTACTTCCTTACTTGCATGAGTGGCTTCCATGTATTAAGCTTTTGTAGTTAAGAGTGCCACTATAGCCTATCTTTTGCTCATCCAACTGATTACTCCTCCAAATAGGTTAAACACATACCCACTTGTAGATCTTCTACGATCTAGATCTCTAGCCTAGTCTGCATCAACAAATCCATGTATGCCCACCACTCTATCTAATCCCGATCTTCCTTGGTAGAATAATCCATAACTAGTGGTGCCACGAAGATACCTGAAGACCCTCTTTACTTCTATCTAATGCTCCTTCCTTGGTTTTGACATATGCCTGCTCAAAACTCCCATTGCATGTGCAATGTCCGGTCTAGTACAAACCATTTCATACATCAAACTGCCAAATGCACTGGCATATGGAACATGGGACATGTCCTCTTCTTCTTCCTGTGTCTTGGGACACTTATCTGTAGATAAATTTACACCTATAGGAATAGGAACCTTGACTGTTTTACTTCCATGCATATTAAACCTCTGCAATATCATCTCAACATATTTTCTTTGATTCAACGAGAGTTTCCTGTTTGCACGATCTCTTTTAATCTCCATTCCCAGAATGAAGTTAGCAGCACCGAGATCCTTCATGTCAAATTTGGAGGATAGCTACGATTTCACCTCCACGATAACATCCATGTTATTTCCTACCAACAACATGTCATCAACATACAACACTACATAAATGAAGTGATTTCCAACCTGCTTGGAATATACACAGTGATTAGCCCTGTTTCTTACAAATCCCAATCCAAGGATGTATGTGTCAAACTTTTGGTACCACATCCTAGGTGATTGCTTCAGAGGATATATTGATTTCTTTAGCTTACAGACCTACTCTTTCTTTCCCTTCACTACAAATCCTTTTGGCTACTTCATGTAAATTTCTTCTTCCAGATCCCCATGTAGGAATGTTGTCTTCACATCCATTTGTTCCACTTCAATATCAAAATCAGCAACAATAGATAAAAGAAATATAATAGAAGTTAACTTAGCAACAGGAGAAAAAATCTCACCAAAGTCAATTCCCTCT
>JASDQU010107422.1:44896-55531 GCA_032191745.1 Picea mariana | reverse complement strand
ACCATTTTTAAAAACGGGGTAAGAAACTTGACCCCCCAAAAAACGAGAACTATGTAGAGTTCTCGTTAAGTTGGTAACTATGTTTTTTGCCCAAATGAGGCTACGTGGGAAATGGAGGATGTCATGAGACAGGCATATCTGATTTTGTTTACTCCTGTACATACATGTCATGTTGACAGATAGAACATCGAGGACGATGTTCCTTTAACGGGGAGGGAATTGTAACACCCTATTTCCCCCACTCTGTAAATATAACTATATTGGCCAAGGAACTATGGCAAACCTAAAGGTGTGAATGTTTGATTCGATGGACCTTTGTACAAAAGGTTGACGAAAGTAAATTTTGTTATTTTAATAGAAACTGGTTATGTGTTGCATGACTACTGAAAGAGGGGATGTGCTAAGAGAAAACCATGAATGCTATGAAAGGTGGTGGAGGGGACCCAGAATGGTTGCGTTAACCTTCACAGAACTAGTACCATGGTGGAATTAATTGCTCAAATCAGAACAACCCTCTAACCCAGGAATGAATTGCAGTTGGGCTGGTAGGTGGGAAGATGTCCTCAAGAGTTAATGAGGGGATGGGGCAGATTGCCCATCCGTAAGGCTTACATACCTGACCACAGACTGGGAATTCGAGCCACACACAATCTTATTGAGGAAGGCAAGAGAGGAAGTGTGGTGGGCAGAGGAAGATCTGTAGAAAAAATGCAGAAATGAGAGTGGGAACTCTTGGGTCCGAGGAAGTACTGAAAGAGGAACAATGAGTTCTGATCACAAAAAATAGAGATTGAGCCAGGAGAAGGAGAGACCTTCATCCTTATCTATTTCTGTATTGGGAGAAAGAGAGTAACCTTCGTCCCTAACTTCCATTGAGCTGGAAGTAAGAGATTGAATCTCAAATCATCATGGCTTAAGCTCGGGGTGGCCAGTGATAAATCCATTGGGAGTGATTGAGCCTATGGTCGGGTGGAAATGAGCACCCCTTTCAGTAGTCACATCACGCTCTATGGTTCTGATAAGTGTTTTCTTGCCTTATGCTTTGAATTGTAAATAATGGATGCATGTGAGTATTTACATGTTTATAAAGGGTTCTTTCTCTATATTAAATGATTAATTTATGAGTATGTGTTCGCTCCCTTGAGAACCTATATTTCTACCTGATTTTACATACGTCGTAGTTTAATCATTCGAAGGCGCTTTCCCCAAGAATTTACATCATCGTTCCAGAGTCGAAGCAACCCTTTGGGCATATCTATCGATTTGGTAACCTCGAAAGTTACTTTTCCTTGATTCAGAGCTTAAATCTCTACGAGTTGGGAAGGTGTTCCCTTTAGACTAGTAGTCTAGGAGACTCTGAACTTGCGCCTATTTCCTTAACCAAAAACCTAACTAAGAGCGGGGATCATAGCCCAAGAGTTATATGAAGATCCACATGACCTGGGTCTAGGAACCTTGGAGCTTGAGGCTTCGAGATATCAAATTGCATGATATTCAAGTTGAACCCCACAATTGATATGAACTGTCGATCTATGAATGGAGATCGAGGGTGGGGAATCACTACGGAGCACGAAGGTGAAAATAGCAGATGCGCTAGTTCGTGGCCCACAATTCACCCTTATCATTGATCTTGACGGGCTGGAAGATCAACGATCCTAGTTAGACTAGAATCGAGCGAGCACTTTCCAAATTGCGGAGGTCGAACTCTCTGGTAAAGAGCATGCATGTTGGGGCCATGCAATTTCTGTGAACCGTCGATCGTCGTTGACCTTCTATCTGAGTTTGACATGATCCCTGAAACGCAAGGAGCATGTGGGATGGAGAAATATTCAAGGGGATCAAGCTCAGAAGAGATAGCGAGAGAGGAGACACCAGATGAGGGTGCAAGCTTGGAAGGAGGTGTGGGAACCAAAAAGGGAGTGCAAAGAACATGACCTGAAGAACCAGAATGCGAGCTTGATGCTGAGGAAGCATATGATAAACCTCACAGGGTCGCTAGGACAGAGAGAGTCTCTCTAAGAGATGGCCTAAATCCCCTAGTGATATCATGGCTTGGCACGGGGGTGGACAGAGTGCTAAGAATGAATGCCTTTGAGCCTATGGTTGGGTGGAAAGGCACACACCCACAGTCAGTTAGTTGGTTGCAATCTGTAATAGATCAGTATTCTCATACTCTTTGTAATTGATCTGTAACTATGTAATAAAGTTGGATATCCTGGGAATGACTCAGGGATATGCATGTTTGTTTAATGATTATACTGTATCTCTTTATTATTACTTAAATTGTGTATTTAAGTAAGTATGGAATTGTTTGATTTGTATGCGTAAATGTTCGAGCCTTGTGGTGGCTTAAATTAAAATAAGTGGACTGTGAGTTCGTCAACCTTGGCCACGATTTTCACGGGTGCACATCGACACTCCCAGTTGCCTAGAGTCTCTAGTAGGACGGAGTCTATTAAGATCAGGAGAGGTAGTGTCGATATGCACGGAGTCTCTATGAGGCGAGCAGAGGTCAAGATCCTCTTAAGTCCTAGAGTTGAGGAATGAACGTAAGGGGTGCATAGAAGAATTCTTCCAAGCATTACATTCAAGAGAAAGAGCACAAAGCTCTTAAGCCTTTCAGAGCCAACAAACCTCATTAAGAATAGCGAGACTCAAGTATCAAAAGGGAATATCCTTTCATTTGGAAGATGAACGGACAAGATCCATTCGGGAGGGTCCAAGGTCTATCATGACCGTTATATTTGAAGAAGGAGCGCATGTGTTAACGCCTCGACTCCTTCAGTCTTCGCAAGTTCGATGAATGTTGGTAATCATCGTGAAGGGGACGAACCCTCTGAAGTTCGAAACCCGAAGTCGCAATGTGATATGGACCGTAGATCCAAGGATCTATCGGGACCCACCTCGATCATCGAATCTGTGAGTTCAGAGTTCGCACGACGAGAGAATCGTGCATTGGTGCGACTAAACCTCTGAAACCCGAAGTCGCGATGTGACCTGGACCGTTGGATCGAGGAAAGTCGTGGACCGTCAATATGACGTGAATGGATTTCGAGGATTAGGAATCAGAGAAAAGAAGCAAGAAATCTTCCCACTTCGTGAAATGCGAAATCCCGAAACGCGAAGTTCTGATTCGCGAAGAGGTGATCTAGATCGTTGGAACATAGAAGGTGATGGACCGTTGATCTGACATAAGTGAAGTTCGAACTTAGGACTTCGGGGAGAAGGAGGTGAGATAACTTTTGAGTCTGTGAAGTGCAAAGTCCTGAAACATTCAAAAGTGAACCCCAAGTCATAGTTGGAGGTCAGATAAGTGGAGAATAAAGGAAGGAGCTAGTGCTCGCTAGGCTCTAGTTCAGAATTCAGGAAGTCGAGAGAGTCGGGTGACTCATAGCAGAATACCGAAAGTCACAAAATCGTGAAGCGCCTTTTGATTAGGCCTGTGGTCACAGCCTGAGGTCTTATGAAGGAAGGGGCTAGCATGAAGAGATAGTGCATGTTGATCAAATCCTTCAAAGGGGCCAGAAAAGAGCCCGCGGGTTTGGAAGAACCTGCAATGAGAAGAAAGGGGAACCTAGAGAGAGTTAAAGAAAGAAAAATTTTGATGCCACACCCATTAAAAGAGCACTTAGGGTTCGGTTTTGTTACAATGTAATACATTTCTTTGTCATAGTTGGGGTCCTTACGGATGATATCTAATAATGTCTCACTATGATATGCCATTGTATGATCGTGTTGAGTGAGGATTGCGCCTACGGCATAGTCTAAAGCATCGGTCTCAATCTCAAAAGGTTGTTGCAGATAGGGTAAGGAGAGTATTGGAGTTGAGCACAAGTGATATTTCAAATCATCGAATGCTTGATGTTGTGACTTCCCCCACATGAAATTTGTCTTACCACCACCCTTGGTCACTTCACTGAGGGCCCATGCAATATGGGAGAATCCCAACATGGACCTGCGATAGAAGTTGGCAAGTCCTAAGAAACTTCAAATCTTGGTTAGTGTAGTCGAAGCTAGCCAGTCACGAATGACTTGGATCTTGGCTAGATCCACATGCACACCATGCTCATTAACAATGTAGCCTAGGTATTGGACCATGTTCATGCCGAATGAGAATTTTTCCATGTTAGCATATAGCTTTTGTTGTCGCATAGTTTGAAGGACCTATTGAATATGTTGCAAGTGTTCTTGCCAATTCTTGTTGAAAATGAGGAAGTCGTACAGATATACCACCACAAAAGAATTGGTGAAGGGCTGCAATATATCGTCCATCAATATCATGAAATTTGTTGGAGCATTTGTCAAACCCAAGGGCATGACTATCCATTTGAAAAAACCTTATTTGGACTTGAAAGCAGTCTTCCATACATCAGTATATTCTCTTGGGTCCTGGTGGTAGCCAAACTTCAGGTCAATCTTACTAAAAAACGTGGCTCCCTTGAGCTAGTCAAGAAGATCGTTAATTCGGGGAATTAGGTATCGGTTCCTGACTATGATTTTGTTTAGGGATCTGTAATCAATGCAGAGTCTCCAAGTCCCATCTTTCTTCTGTATGAGTACAGGGTGAGAAGTTGGGTTGGATGTGCCCCTTTTGAAGAAGCTCTTGGATATGTCGCCTAATTTCCTCATTTTCCATCAGAGAGCATCGATAGACTGGCCCATTGGGTAGAGGTGCATCAGGGGATATATTGATTGAATACTTCACCTGACAGTGTCGCGACACCCCAGTGGGTGAGGAGAAGATGTCTTTGTATTCTTCCACAATATTTTCCACTTGCTTATGTTGCGTGAAGAGTCCCTATGTAGAGGCCATCGATGTGGCTTCCACCTTCTATTCACTTTGAGAGAGAATCACGAAGAAGAAAAATTTCCCAGTCTGGGAAATGACCTTCTTGCATTTCTTAGTAGAGATCAAAGAAATAGCGGTAGGTGGAGCTACCTCTAGTATCATGTACAATTGTCTACCCAACCTAATAATAAAAAAGTGAGGTCTAGACTCATATACAACATGTTGTTTCCAAAATTATGGTTGGCCTAAAAGAATATCACAAACTTCAAGGGTAGAAATATCACACAATACCTCATCCTTGAAGGGCTTGATGTCATAGGGAAGACAACACGGTTGGCTGACACGTAGGTCTCTTCCTTGGCGGAGCCACTAGATGGTGTAGAGTTGCGGGTGCAGTGTTGTCGATAGGTTCAACCACTTGACGACCTCTATTGAGATCAGGTTCTTTTGACTTCCACTATCGACAATCAAATGCAATGGAGCGCCCTTCACCCACATTTGTGAGTGAAAAAGGTGTTCACCTTCCTCTGGTTCCTCTATTTCACTTGGCTATACCTTGGTGGTAGCGACAGTGGCACTATCTTCTGCCAGAAAGATCCGCTTCTCTTTGTCTCGATTTGATTCAGAGTTGGAACATGCCTCTGACTCTGAGGCTTTCATCTCAGCCACCAATGACTTCTTTGAGCAATATTCATCGGCATTATGCCAGGGGATTTTATGGAATTCACACCACTTCTCAATGTCTTTCTTCGTCTTCTCATGGTTGGCCTAAAAGAATATCACAAACTTCAAGGGTAGAAATATCACACAATACCTCATCCTTGAAGGGCTTGATGTCATAGGGAAGACAACACGGTTGGCTGACACGTAGGTCTCTTCCTTGGCGGAGCCACTAGATGGTGTAGAGTTGCGGGTGCAGTGTTGTCGATAGGTTCAACCACTTGACGACCTCTATTGAGATCAGGTTCTTTTGACTTCCACTATCGACAATCAAATGCAATGGAGCGCCCTTCACCCACATTTGTGAGTGAAAAAGGTGTTCACCTTCCTCTGGTTCCTCTATTTCACTTGGCTATACCTTGGTGGTAGCGACAGTGGCACTATCTTCTGCCAGAAAGATCCGCTTCTCTTTGTCTCGATTTGATTCAGAGTTGGAACATGCCTCTGACTCTGAGGCTTTCATCTCAGCCACCAATGACTTCTTTGAGCAATATTCATCGGCATTATGCCAGGGGATTTTATGGAATTCACACCACTTCTCAATGTCTTTCTTCGTCTTCTCATGGTTGGCCTAAAAGAATATCACAAACTTCAAGGGTAGAAATATCACACAATACCTCATCCTTGAAGGGCTTGATGTCATAGGGAAGACAACACGGTTGGCTGACACGTAGGTCTCTTCCTTGGCGGAGCCACTAGATGGTGTAGAGTTGCGGGTGCAGTGTTGTCGATAGGTTCAACCACTTGACGACCTCTATTGAGATCAGGTTCTTTTGACTTCCACTATCGACAATCAAATGCAATGGAGCGCCCTTCACCCACATTTGTGAGTGAAAAAGGTGTTCACCTTCCTCTGGTTCCTCTATTTCACTTGGCTATACCTTGGTGGTAGCGACAGTGGCACTATCTTCTGCCAGAAAGATCCGCTTCTCTTTGTCTCGATTTGATTCAGAGTTGGAACATGCCTCTGACTCTGAGGCTTTCATCTCAGCCACCAATGACTTCTTTGAGCAATATTCATCGGCATTATGCCAGGGGATTTTATGGAATTCACACCACTTCTCAATGTCTTTCTTCGTCTTCTCATTACCCTTCTTTTTTTACAGCTTGGACTGGTTATCATGAGGGGGTCCATCCTTTCTTTGTCCTTTGTTCTGTGGGTTGGGTTCACCTTTTCCCTTCTTTTGTTGTGAGGAATTTGCAGATCCAAAATCTTGCTTCTTCTGTTTAAATTTCTACTCAATTTTAACAGCATATCGATATGTCGTGCCCAATGATAAGATGTCCAGAAACTCCATTTTTGTTTGGATGTATATATGCATATATTCATGGCACTTGAGCACCATATTTCATTCAGAGTACTTGATACACATCTTGGTGCACAATGTATGGGAGATATTTGTGAAGTATGGTATTGTCTGGTCCATTTCATGTCGCAGCATGGTCCATCTTGTATATTCATCATCGTAGCTTCCAACAGGGTAGTATTGTTCCTTAATAGCATCCCTGAAAGAATCCCAAGTGGGGGCTACCGAAAATATTGCAAATTCCTCAGTGGCCCTTTGCTCGCAGTAAGTTTCCCACCAATCCTTGACATGGGGGACGACCTTAAGGAGCACAAAGGTAACCTTTTCTTTATCGGAAAAATTATGGACTAAAAAATACCCTTCTAGAAGATTCAACCATTTATCTACAACATCTGCATATATCTGGCCTTCAAATAAGGGGATATAAAAATTGACTTCTACCTTGAAGGGGGCAACATGGATTCTTGATGAAGATGTGTTGCATGTTGGCAGTCATCAAAGGATATGTGCAAAGTTATCCATCATCTCGTTCATTTGTCGCGTGAGGGATTCCTCAAGAAATGGTTTAAAAGGATCTCCTACTCCATCATCTCACTTTTCTTCCTCCATGGGAAATTCTCGTGATCGGAGGGGATGGTCTTGCAAGGGCTCAACCACTTCAAGTCCCAGCTCCTTGTACCCTGACCTCATTGGGGACATGCACAGAGAAACAAATAAAGAGTATACCTCTCTTATACCACTGATCCGGATTTATAAATGGAATGAAATGGAATATAGATGTATAGAAAAGAAATGCACAGAGATACAGTAAAACTTAACTTCTATTAATAAAGATAATATGTTGAAACAATAAAAATGCAAACTAAAACAAACTTGCTCGAATGGTGGCAGCTTATCTCTGAGAAGAGATGTGGCGACTACACTCATTCATAAGAAGATGGTTACAATGAGGCTCCAAATGCCTTTTTAACATAAATCATAAATGATAAATCCCTAAACATCCAAAAACCTAACCCTATGAGATGAAGCACTAAAATTCGTGCGGGCCCTGATGGGTTAAGTTGGTACATCAACTTCCCGGGGTCGTAACTTTTGCATACGATCTTTGTTTTATGTGCACGATAGCTCATTGGAAAGAACTATCCAAGGAATGAAATTTTTTTCTTCACACTCTTACCAAGTCGTACATTGTGAATTGTGTCACGCCCAAAAAACGTTGTTTAGGGCCTCAAAACAACCCCGAAATTTTAGGACCTAGAAAACTAGGAAAACACTGCCAAAATGGAAATTGTTCTTTGAGCTAGTGGAATAGGTGGGTGGCCAGCGATATCCACCTGGATCAACCACGAATAAGTTCTATTTTGTATAATGCTCATGAGGATAATATTTCTTATTGAATATAAATATGAGCACGAGAACTTCCAAAGAATAGAAGAGTGTCTGCATCACATAGATATGAAAAGTATGCATATGAGAGAGGATAATTCCTTGGCTTATAAACTAATTGTTGATTGTGGGATTGAGTGAAATAACTTACAGGGAGATACCACCATGAATAATACATAGATATATTTCCGAATACATATATACTATTGTGTAATGCATTGTATGGGTTGCAACTCTCATGTTGCAAATTGGAAAATATGAATGAAGTAGATGGGTTAGTGTGGACTTGCGTTTTGTACTGTCCATTTACTTGTTATACAAAAGAGTATAGGATGGGGATCCACAACCCCAATGGTCTTAGAATTATTTATTTGAGAAATACGTGTAGTTATATTATGTAGTGGAAGTCCCAGAGTGTCTGCATTACTAGTTTTGTGTAGGAGAAGGAATTACATTATGAATTTACCCTGACAAAAAGGAGGGGTGGATCCTATTGCATCAAGTGGTATCAGAGCTAGCTACAACTTTGGGATGGAACAGTCTGCAAGGATATCAAAGTTATCTACAACTCTCAGATGAAAGAACTTGCAAGAATATCATAGCAAGGTTCAAATCTAGTTGAGAATTTGCAGAATTATTAGAACTAATTCTCTCTTGGGAGTTGGGTCCTCCAATATTAGCTCCTGTGCAACTGTGGAAACAAGGATATTTCGGCATATTTTCACTAGGAGAAGAGTGATAGGAGGCAGTTCAATAAGAAATTCTTATGAATGGTAGTATGGTTGAGGGCTATGAGACAACTCCCAAGGATGTCGTTGCAAGGAGCAGGTCAAGGAGGTGAAAGGAACCTAACATTAGAATAATTAAAGAAAACAAAAATTGTATATGATGGAGTCATAGAATATTCATAATTACAATTTCAAAGCATAAGTAAAATAATATGCACAATATAAATGGCCAGATGTCAAAGAAAATGAGTGAAGTTGTTAAAGGGAAAATATTGAAGCTGCAAGAAGAAGAACATGGTCAAGAATAAATGGTTGAACGAAGTGAGGAAAGTCTGAAAGGTTTCTTCTTAGAAAGAAGATAGTCTCTAAGATGATTTTCTTCTAGAGATAGAGGTAATTTAGGTTGTGAGAGAAATTCATGATGGAATGAGATGATAGTTGTGGTGGTGGTTATTCATGATTGTTTTCTTGAAATGAAAGCACAACCACTTGAAATAAGCCTAGAGTGTGTGGTTTGAAGTTTTCACATAAAAGTTGACTACACAAGGGACACTTGTTGAAAGTGTGGTATGAGAGTGGAAGATATGACTCCATGTCATGAAAAACTGAAATCCTTGACCACAGGAGTCTGTTGCAAGAGAAAATGAAGTTATAAGGTTTCTTGGTTTGGAAATTAGGCTCATATGTTTCAAGGAATATGTTGGTAGTAGTGTGATAGTGGCAATGCATTGCTACTAGATGGTGGCTAGAGATTTAGAGTGGAACTAGATCCAAAATAAATGAGAATGAACAAATACACAAAAAATTAAAGCAGTGGACGATAGAGGCACATGTGGTGTGTGTCAAATGTAGCGAAGAAAAGGAGAGAGTGAATATGGCATTCTTTGTTTTCTCTTCATATGATATTTGTTTGGTTGCAGGAAGAAGGAAATGTATAGTTGTATATGAAAGAGAACGTACTTGGATGAGAAGGATGTATCCATATCAGTTAAATAATATGTAATAGAAAGATGATGTGCAAGAAAAGGAATTTGAAGAGATTGCAGCAATTGTAAATTAGAGAGTTTGCAAATGATGAAGATGTTTGAAGAGAAAACCCAACTAGAATTTGATGCCATAAATATAAGTGATCTTAGAGGAAACATGACTGAAGTTGCTAAGTTGAATATGGATGAACTTGCAATCTTGAAGAAAGAGGAATTTGATGAAGATGTTGTTGACAAAGAGAGAGAGAAGATTAMAAATCTACTAGAGGAAGAAGACATGTTGCTAAATTTAATTAATRTAGAAATAAATTCCAAACCATAGCATCAATCACACAATAGTTGGAAATAAAATAGCAGAAGCATAAACAATTTCACACAAACATAGGTAATTACTCCTTCAAATCATCTTTTCATTCCTTCAAAAAACTTACAAGGAAACCTCCACAAGTTGTCATAACAAAACAACACTACATGGTTACCGAAAATCACCTTGACCTAAGTGTAACAACATGCTGAGAGAGTACGGTCTATTGTACGGTGGCACAAACTATCCATACAGACTGTACGGTCTATCTGTAATGTACAAATCCATATGGTCCTATCAATATGCATGTACAAAACTATGTGTTTCCCAAAAATGACTTGTTCATGAGCCTCTCTCTCTCTCTCTCTCTCTCTCTCTCTCTCTGTGTGTGTGTGTGTGTGTGTGTGTGTGTGTG
>JASDQU010107422.1:24896-39581 GCA_032191745.1 Picea mariana | reverse complement strand
CTCCACCTCCTTCTTCACACATGCATCCCACACCACCGCAACAACAACGATCTCTTCTTTTTTCGACCTTCTTATGCTCTCTGTGCATCTCGTGCATGCCCTGTGTCCAATGGTTTTGCATGCTCTGCATGTCGAGTGCTCTGCCTATTCATCATGGAAACTCTTCAGCTTCTCTGTTTGTTAATCCCATCTATCCATCATCATTGGGTGTCATGGTCAAATTACTTCGCATCACCAGCAGTTAAGATTCTTCATCTTCTGTTACAGTCGAGCTCAACTACTCTGTTGCAGTTACAGGCTCCAACGCTCATCCACCTGTCAATCACCTCCACGAACAGTCAATATTCTACTTGTAGATGCCTTGAGCTTCTTCACCTCCTCTGTCAATCACCCCGAAGTGTCTTCAAGTCCTCTGGAAGAATCCATCAGTGGTTTCTGGCAGTTACACTGTGACGTGCAATAGTAGCCCTCTGATTAGATTCAATTTCATTTGCACCATTGAATGAATTTCATTAGTCTTGCATTCATTTCGGCATTCCGCTCTTCGGCATTTTGGTATCACCGTGGTGGAGTATTTTAGTACTCTCCATTTCCTAACCCCCAAAACTTCGAAAAGGAGCTTGTCTTCACTAACTCCTTCCCCTAACTTTCGCCGATGTAACCAAAGGTTTTGACCTCTAGCTGAGCCTAACCGTGTTTCACATTTCGTCTTTTCATCATTTTTGTGATCAAGTGTCTCAACACTCCATGTCGCGATCCCTGAAATGGAGCTTGGTTGCTCTAGCTCTTTCCTCTATCTCTTGTCGATGTGACCAATGGATGTGACCATAGCCTTATTCAAAAAGCTGCATTTCACAATTTCGTGTTTCGACACTTTGGCATTTCGGTACTCCTGTGGTGAAGTGTTTTGACACTTCAACTTCTGGTATCTGGAACTTCGAAATGGAGTCAGATCAACGGCCCGGTACTCCAGCGTTTCTCATTTCGGCGAATCGACATTTCGGTATTCCTGTGGTAAAGTTTTTTGACTCTCCATGTCACGGTGCCTGAAACTCCGAAACAGAGCTTGTCTGTGATGTTTCTCGACTTCGAGTTTCGGATTTCAGGACTCCTCTAATGAAGAGTCTTGACAACTCCTACTCCCGGTATCCAAAACTCCGGTATGGAGTCTTTATCCTTTCTCGACTTTGGGTTTCGCGACTTCGGGACTCCTTATGATGAGAGTCTTTGTCATTTCCATCTCCCGATATCCGAAATCTCGGTATCCATTACTCCAAGTGATGCGCCTATTTCAGGTTTTCGCATTTCGGCACTTCGGGACTCCTATTGATGTGAGTCTCTGACATCTTTATCTCCCGGTAACCGAAATCATGGTATCCAACACTCCAAGTGATGTGTCTATTTCAGGTTTTCGCATTTCGGCACTTCGGGACTCCTGATGATGTGAGTCTTTGACATCTCCATCTCCTGGTAACCAAAATCCCGGTATCCAACACTCTGAGTGATGTGTCTTTTTTCGGTTTTCGGGATTTTGCATTTCAGCACTTCGGGACTACTGATGACGAGAGTTCGTGATATCCCTATCTCCCGGTATCCGAAACTCTGATAGCCGAAACTTTGAGCGATGCACCTATTTCGCGATTTTGGGGTTTCGCATTTCGTGACTTCAAGACTCCTGTGTTGGAGAGTCTCGACTCTTGACTTCTCCATCTCCCGATAACCAAAACTCCGAAATGGAGTCTTTGTTGAGGTGATTTTTTGGGGTTTCGCATTTCACCTTGCTCGTTAAAGAGCGTGTAAGTTCTCTTGGATCCAACGTCGGTCAGACCTCGGGCTCAGATCTGACGTTCACCAAGAAATATTCAATGAGATCCATCATTGCATACTCTGATTTTGTCGAGCTTGCTCTGTAGCTTCTTCCCAAAAGACTTATGGTGCCCGCCTGGCACATCCTTCCTGTACTCAAGCCATCATCACTGATGTACTTACCATCAATGACAAGCATACACTGCCTGTAAAACATGCCAACAATTAAAAGAAACAAAGTATTATAGTATATACATAGATCCATTTTAATTTCCTATTTATCAAAAATATAAATTGAAGAAAAAACATAATGCATAAATCTCTGGGAGTGGAAGTAAAGAATGTGCACACAGTCAAAACCCCACACACGTAGTTAATAAAAAAATCTCATACATAGTTAAAAAAAAACACATGGGTAAAAACCTTGTTGGATGACATCTTAGGGCAATTCCGTTGGCAATTAACTCGACCCTTCTCTTTATTTAGTTTTTTATCGTTTCCTTCTCATGAGCTAATGCCTAATCTTACTATATAGCAATGATTAAATTAGCATACCCCAAAAGATAAATCACAACATATATGGCAATGATTAAATTAGCATACCCCAAAAGAGAAATCAGAGCATATATGTTTATTTTTATCATTATATTTAATGAGAGAATAGATAATGAAATAAAGATAATATAGAGAAGTGAATGGTCTAATATTTTTTTTCTAAATATATAGCAGAAATAAAATATGTTATTTGTTATCTAGAAATCGAATCATAATTGGTTATTACAAGCATAGATGGACATCTTAATTATGAATCTATCATGCACCGAGAAGGATATTAATATCATTCTGAGGATGCCAACATGAAGATTGCTATGGAACCAAAATTAGTTTGTGCAGAACATGACAGGCTATAGAACATGGCACTGTTGTTGCAGAAGTGATAGTGTTGTTACAAAATGTAACAGTGTTGAAGGTTGTGACAGTGTTGCAAAATGGACACACTTCTATGTTCCAGGTTGTGGCAGTTCTGCAAAATGGATGCATTTCTATAAAATCGATAAAAGATAAATGCATGAGAGAAAATGAAAAGGTTAAGAGGAAATTTTTCGACATGTGTAGAAGGTTGTTTAAAGAAAGTGTTGAATAAGGAGTGTGTTGTTGAGTGGAAGTTGGAAGGTCACATTGCACAAGAAGAAAAACTAGAAATTAAAGGTCAAAATATGAAAAAGAAAGGGCATAAGGAGCTCATTTTGAAGATGGAGGTGAATAGTTTGTTGAAAATAAATAAATACAACATCAAGAAGGCAGGAAGAGTAACTTGTAGAGAGAATATAAGAGGAGGAGGAGATCTCGAGAGGAAGGTGATAAAGGCAATGGTTGAGGTTTCCATGGTCTTTGGCCTAACAACCCAACAACTTTGTAAGATGATATGGGGTCATGGAGCCACTGCATTTTATTATCTACACAAATGAATAAAAGAATTTAGGTTTCCAGATTAAATCCTTGTGCATATGTGTGGATGAGCCTATTTAATTATATTGTTGTATTATTTTATATGTATGGTTGTAGATTGCATTCTATTGCATGGATGATTAATGTTGTAGGGATGTAAAGTATGGACAATGTTTGTTCCTTTGGATAACAATGGCATTGTGAATCCAAGGGTGTGTGTGTGCGCGCACGCGCAGAAATATCAACTAGTGATTAAATTATTCATGAGTCTAAGAATTGTACAGAGAAGTATGTTAGAGTGTTTAACCATTGATCCGGATTTATAAATGGAATGAAATGGAATACATATATATAGAAAATAAATACACAGAGATACAATAAAAATTGACTTCTATTAATAAAGAGAATATGTTGAAATTGTAAAAATGCATATTGAAACAAACTTGTTCGAATGGTGGCAACTTATCTCTAAGAAGAGATGTGACGACTATGCTCATTCGCAAGAAGATGGTTACAATGAGGCTTTAAAGGCCTTTTTATCATAAAGCATAAATGAGAAAACCCTAAACATCCAAACCTAACCCTAGGAGATGAAGCGCCAAAATTCATGTGGGCCCCGATGGGGTAAGTTGGTACATCAACTCCCCTAGGTCATAACTTTTGCATACGATCTATGTTTTAGGCACACGATAGCTCGTTGAAAGAACTATCTGAGGAATACACATGTTTTCGTCACACTCTAGCTAATTCCTACAATGTGACTGTGTCGCGCCCAAAAAACATTGTTTAGGGCCTCAAAACGGCCCAGGAATTTTAGGACCCAAAAAACTAGGAAAAAAACTACCAAAATGAAAATTGTTCTTTGAGCTAATGGAATCGGTGGGTGGCCACCAATATCCACTTGGATCCATGCTCCCCCCTTAGGAATCAATGGTCTCCATTGCATTGAGTGCCCCCATCAGATGGGGAAACTTATGTTGAACTTGGCCCTAGGTGAGCCACTTTCCTTAGTGCAGGAGATGCCCTTCTTTAACAACCTGATAAAGTTGGATTTTCTATTGTCAAGTGCCCTTAATATGAGTGTCCCTGACCTAATCAATGGATTCTTGTTCCATGAAGTCAGGGTTGATATCTATCGGTGTCAACTGCTCTGCAATCTCTGTTGTGTCCAATAATGGTGGGAAGTATGATCAAAGGAGGTCCACATTGAACATGGGGTGCAGGCCAAGGGAGGGGGGAAAACTTAGCTCAAACGCTTTGTCACCCACTTCCTTGGCGATGGTGTAAGGTCCATAGCGAAGTGGATGAAGCTTTCAATGGGGTCATGTAAGGCGATCCTTCTGGAAATGCAACCAAACCTTGTCTCCCACATGAAATTTTTGCAACACCCGGTTTTGATCATGGCGATGTTTGTACTTAGCATTGGATTTCTGTAAAATATCATGGACCTCTTATCGGATGTGTTGAATTCATTCACTAATATTAGTGTCTTTTTTAGCCTCAGATTGAGCATGGGATGATTTTTCTTGTGTGGATGCAATGGGTAGTGCGACATCAATGAGACCCAATGGTTGAAATCCCAACCCCACCTGAAAGGGAATGTGGTCGGTTGAGCTATGAAGGAATTTGTTATAGATGTGTTGAACATAGGGGAGACTCTCATCCCATGTGCGCACATGTTTGGAGTTGTACATGTGCAAGATATGCATGATCATTTGTTGGCGACCTTTGTCTGGCCATCAATTTGGGGGTGGAAGGTGGTGTATTTAGTGAGCTTGGTGTCCAACAGTGACCAGAGGTTGGATCAGCATGTGTTGAGGAACATGTTGTCCTGATCTGCTATGATGGTATGTGGTATCCCGAAGTGTACCCACACTTGTTCAAAGAAGAGCTTGGTAGTGGCCTTTGTTGTGATATTCTTCTTGCGGGTTGTGACGATGGCCATCTTAGAAAATCGATCAACCACCACAAAAACATAGTCATTTCCCTTCTTGGTTGAAGAAAGGCCAGACATGTAGTCCATCAAGATGGATTCTCATGGCCTGTTTGAGTAGGAAGAGGAATGTAAATGCCTTGCTTCTTAGTGGTTGGTTTTGCTATGGCATAGGCAGTGCAGACCCGATATACTTGCTAACATCCTTTCAAAGTTTCGGCCAATAGAAATGATTATGTAGTATTGCCATGGTATTTTCCATGCCAAAATGTTCTTCCATTTGACTATAGTGAGCTTCCCAACTTAGCTTTGCATGCTCTCTTGAAGGAAAATAGATGTGGCCTAGATGGCTTAACAGTTCGTTCTGAATATGAAATTCAGTGACAGTCGTGCATGTGACTAGAATGTGTTAAGTGGTAGTGAAGTTAGGATCGCTCTTGTAGAGTTGGGGCCACTCTGATGCCTCATGGCCATAGGAGTGGAGCACCATGGTTAAGGCTGCAACTGGAGGTTGACTGAGGCAGTCAGCGACATGATTGTTGCTCCTTATCTTATATTTGATGTTGATATGGAATTGTTGCAAGTATGTGGACTACTTTTGATGCCAGACATTCTGTAATTTTCTTTGTGTCTGCATGAATTGCAGAGGTTTGTGATCAGTTTGGATGATTGTCTCCTTCCTGAGAATGTAGTGCTTCTATTGTCAACAAGGTTGTATGATGGAATACATTTCTTTGTCATAGGTGGGGTACTTACAGACGACATATGATAGTTTCTTATTATGATATTCCATTGGATGACCATGTTGAGTGAGGATTGTGCCTATGGCATAGTCTAAAGCATCAGTCTCAATCTCAAAAGGTTGTTGCAAATCGGGTAAGGAGATTATTGGAGCTAAGAACAAGCGATATTTGAAATCATTAAATGCTTGATGTTGTGACTTCCCTCACATGGAATTTTCTTTTCCCCCACCCTTGGTCACTTGGTTGAGGGCCCATGCAATATGGGAGAATATGAACATGAACCTATGATAGAAGTTGGAAAGTCCGAAGAAACTTCGAAGCTCGGTTAGTGTGGTCGAGGTTGGCCAATCACGAATGACTTGGATCTTGGCTAGATCCACATGCACACCATTCTCATCAACAACGTATCCAAGGTATTGGACCTTGTTCATGATGAAGGAGATTTTTTCCAAGTTATCATATAGCTTGTGTTGTCGCAGAGTTTGAAGGACATGTTGAATATGTTGCAAGTGTTCTGCCCAATTCTTGTTGAAGATGAGGATGTCATCTAGATATACCACCATAAAATAATTGGTGATGGGTCGCAATATATCGTCCATCAATCTCATGAAATTTGTTGGAGAATTTGTCAAACCAAAGGGCATGAATAGCCATTTGAAAAGACCTTATTTGGACTTGAAAGCAGTCTTCCATACATCAATCTATTCTATTAGGGCGTGGTGGTAGCCAAACTTCAAGTTAATCTTGCTGAATAACTTGGCTTCCTTGAGTTGGTCAAGAAGGTCGTCGATTCAGGGAATTAGGTATCGGTTCCTGACTGTGATTTTTTGTAGGTCCTAGTAATTAATGCAGAGTCGCCAAGTCCCATATTTCTTTTGTATGATTACAATTGGGCTCCCACGGGGTGAGAAATTGGGTCAGATGTTCCCCTTTTGAAGAAGCTCTTGGATCTATCACTTAATTTACTCATTTTCCATTAGAGAGCGACGATAGACTATCTCATTGGGTATAGGTGCATCAAGGGTTAGATTGATTGAATGCTTGACCTGATAGTGTCGCGGCACCCCCGTGGGTGAGGAGAATATGTCTTTGTATTCTTCCACGATCTTGTCCACTTGATTCTATTGTGTGGAGAGGCCCTATGGAGAGGCCATGGATGTGGTTGTGACCTTCTATGCACTTTGAGAGCGAATCATGAGGAAGAAAAAATTCTCAGTCTAGAAAATGACCTTCCTGCATTTCTTAGCAGAGATCAAAGAAATAGCAATAGGTGGAGCTACCTCTAGTATTATATACAATTTCCTACCCAAAGTAGTAATAACACTGTAAGGTCTAGACTCATATATAGCATGTTGTTTCCACAAATATGGTTGGCCTAAAAGAATATCACAAAATTCAAGGGGGGGAATATCACACAATACCTCATCCTTGAAGGGCTTGATGTCGTAGGGAATACAACATTGTTGGTTGATGTAGAGGTATCTTCCTTAGTGGAGCCACTAGATGGTGTAGGGCTACGGGTATGGTGTCGTCGATAGTTTCAATCGCTTGAAAACTTATGTTGATATTAGGTTCTTTTGACTTCCTCTATCGACAATGAAATGCAGTGGAGCACCCTTCACCCACATCTATGAGTGAAAAATGCATTCACCTTCCTTTGGTTCCTCTGGTTCACTTGGTTGGACCTTGGTTGTAGCGACAGTGGAACTGGATTCTACGTCAATGACTCACTTCCATTTTTCTGGATCTGATTCAAAGTCGAAACCTTCCTCTGACTCTGAGGATTTCAACTTAGCCACCAACGACTGCTATAATCGGTATTCATCTGTGTTATGCAAGGGGATTTTACGGAATTCACACCACTTCCCACTATCTTTCTTCGTCTTCTCATTAACCTTCTTTGTTTACAGCTTGGATTGGTTGTCCTGAGGGGTTCTATCCTTGCTCTGTCCTTTGTTTTATGGGTTGGGGCAGCCTTTGCCCTGCTTCAATTGTCAAGAATTTTCAGATCCAAAATCTCACTTCTTTTGTTTAAATTTCTACTTGATTTTGATAGCATATCGATATGTTTCTCCCAGCGATAATATCTCCAGAAACTCCATTTTTGTTTGGATGTATCTATGCAGAAAGTCACGGTACTTGAGCACTAGATGTCATTCGAAGTCCTTGATACCTAGCTTGGTGCACAATGTATGGAAGATATTTGTGAAATATGGTACTGTCTGATCCCTTTCATGTCGCAGCATGATTCATCTTGTATACTGGTCATCATAGCTTCCAACAAGGTAGTATTGTTCCTTAATAGCATCCCTGAAAGAATCCCAAGTGGGGGTGACCACAAATATTACATATTCCTCAGTGGCCTTTTTCTCACAGTATGTTTCCCACCAATCCTTGACATGGGGGATAGCCTTAAGGAGTGCAAAGGTAATATTTTCTCTATCAAAAAAATTATGGACTGAAAAATACCATTTATCCACAACATCCACATTTATCTAGCCTTCAAATAAGGGGATATAAAAATTCACTTGTACCTTGAAGGGGGCGGAATGGATGCTTGATGAAGATGTGTTGCATGTTGGAAATCGTCGAAGGATCTGTGTAAAGTTATCCATCATCTCGTTCCTTTGTCGCACGAGGGCTTCCTCGAGCAACAATTTAAAAGGATCGTCTTCTTCATCATCTCTCTTTTCTTCCGCCATGGGAGGTAATCTCTCTTTTAGGCGCAAGATAGCTCACTGGAAATAACTATCCGAGGAATACACATTTTTTTATCACACTCTAGCTAATACTACAGTGTGACTATGTCCCACCCAAAAAACGTTGTTTAGGGCCTCAAAATGGCCTCGGAAGTTTAGGACCCGAAAAACTAGGAAAAAACTGCCAAATTGAAAATTGTTCTTTGTGCCAGTGGAATAGGTGGGTGGCCACATTAGTGGAAAATAAAGGAAGGAGCTAGCGCTCGCTAGGATCTAGTTCAAAATTCAGGAAGTCAGGAGATTCGGGTGACTCATAGCGGAAAACCCGAAGTCAGGAAATCGTGAAGCACCTTTTGATTAGGCACGTGGTCACAACCTGAGGTCATATAAAGGAAGGGGCTAGCATGAAGAGCTAGTGCCTGTTGATCAAATCCTTCAAAGGGGCCAGCAAAGAGCTCGTGGGTTTGGAAGAACATGCAATGAGAAGAAAGGGAACCTAGAGAGAGTTAAGGAAAGAGAAATTTTGATGCCCCACCCCTTAAGAGCACTTAGGGGTCGGGTGTGTTACAAATTAGTATCAGAGCATGGTTACAACACTTGGCCTACTTGGGCTCATGGACGAGTCGCTTAAAAACTCTATTTGGAGTACTTTTAAAAGAGTGACACTCTACCTTACCTCTTTCTTAAAAGTCTGGTTAAAAATGTTATTAAAGAAAAGAATGAAACTTTCTATTGTGTGTGTGCATCTAATAAATTGAACCATGTATTGTTCATGAACTAATAGATTGTTAGCTAACAATAAGTGTTTTTTTCAACACTCGAGCAGTTAGTAAATCACGGGAAAACTTCACGAATAAAGGATGGTGACGTTTCATGAAGTGGGGGATGTCTCCCACAATAGAGACGAAGAATCTGACGAAAGGAGGGCGATGGAAACCCCTCCAAATCTGGCTGAAATTGTAAGGAGCCTCAAGGTCGAATTACAAAGTTGCAAGGCTGACAACGAGAGATTGATAAAGGAGAAAGAAAAAAAAACATAAATTAACGCAAAGTTGCTACAGAGCTTGTCCGACATATAGAGGAAACTACAGCATGAACCCGCAACCATTCATGTGGACCGACGACATAAGAAGAGAAGTCAAAGTCCACCTAAGATTCTAAAACATGACTCCATAAGTGACCACACTAGGATAAGCGTCTAGAAGAAGGCCCAAATTGGAGGCAGGGGACACTCATTGGTAGAGTCCTTTGGAAAGGAAGATGGAAAATCTGAAGGATCTTCTAGTAGCAGAGCAAGCTCACATTCTCAAAGGAAAGGAAAGAAGCGGAAGCGTTCCAAAAATCATGATCCTGAAGAATTCAAGAAAGCCAAACCACCCTCTTTCAATGGAGAGGTTAGGAAGGGAGAAGAGATTGAATTTTGGCTACTTGGTTTAAAGAAATACTTCAGAGTCCATGACTACTCTGAAAACTTGAAGGCTCAAATAGCCATCTTTAACCTGAATGGAAAGGCTTCCATTTGGTGGGAAGACCTTAGGAATGTGAAAGGAGTCCATGAGAAGTACTTGTCATGGAAACAATTTGAGAAATACTTCAGGAAGTAGTATCTGTCAGAGAAATACATGGATGGGAAGACTAAGGAATTCTATGAACTCGAGCTAGGGCAGCTCACCATAGATGAATTTGTCAATAAAGTCCTTGAACTATTGAGGTATGTACCCTAACTAAAAGATGAAAAAGTAAAAATGTAGTGGTTCATTAGTGGGTTACCTCAGACCTATCGAGACAGGATTGAGTTCGATGAACCAAAGACCTTAGAAGAAACTATCCAGAAGGCGAGGTATTGTTATGAACAGTTTGGGAGTAAGACAAGACCTCATGAGGATTGGAAGAAGAGGAGTAGTTTGAGATTCCAGAAGAAGGGGTTTAAATCCTCAATATTTAAGAACTATGGAAAATAATATAGATAGAGCCTTCCTACTAGAAGTGTATATCAACAAAATTTCCCCTCTCAAAGTGGAAATAAACCTTTTAAGATAGTCCTAGAAAAGACCGATAACCTAAAGAAGGAACCCTTAAAATGTTGGGGTTGTGGAGAAGATCATCGATTGAGGGACTACCCCCATAGACAATAGAATAGTAGGAGAATATACAGTATCCAAGAAGCTATCATCGTCAATGATGTGGCTAGGAGCATGCCACAAATCTATGTAGCCTTGGACAATAATCAAGCCGACCACCAAGCTTCAGTAGTGGAGCTAGAAGGCATGATCACCAACCATCTAGTTTCTATTTTAATTGACCCAGGTTCTAATTTGAGTTATCTGGCCCCTCATACTTTTGATAACTGTAAACTACAACCAATTCGACATGTTAAACCGTGGTTGGTGTGATTAGCCACTGGGACCAAAAGAAAGGTGGCAGAGGTCATACTAGCCTATCAATTCATCATGGGTGGATTGCCCACCCGAGCGACCCTTAGCATACTTCCCCTGGGATCTTATGACTTGTTGATTGGTATGGATTGGTTGGCTTCTTATAAAAATAAATTGGACTGCTATCATAAAACTTTAGAATGTGTAAATGAAGAAGGGAGAAAAACGACCCTCCAAGGGATTCAGAAGCATGTCTCAATGAGACAAATATCAGCCCTTCAAATGAAAAAGTATTGCAGAAAGGGGTTTTCTTTATATGTCATACAGGTACTGGAATCTGTTGAGAATGACAAACCAAACCTATAGGACCACCCCATATTAAGAGAATACAAGGACATGTTCCTAGAAGAGGTACCACTTCTACGTCCAAGAAGGGATATCAACTTCTCGATAGAACTTACACCAGGAGTGGTACCAGTATCTAGAACGCCATATAGAATGAGCACACCAGAGTTGGTTGAGCTCAAGCTATAACTAAAGGAGATGATGGAAAAAGGCTACATCCGACCCAGTGTATCTCTGTTGGGAGCACCCGTCTTGTTTGTGAAAAAGAAAGATGGCACACTCTGACTATGCATAGATTATAGACAACTCAATAAGACAACCATAAAAAACAAGTACCCCTTACCAAGAATCGATGACATGTTCGACCAATTGGGAGGTGTTTCCATATTCTCTAAGATCGAATTAAGGTCTGGCTACCATCAAGTCTGGATTAAGGATGAAGACATCCACAAAACAACCTTCAGGACGAGGTATGGTCACTATGAATTCGTGGTGGTGTCATTTGTGTTAACCAATGCCCCTGCCACTTTTATGTGCTTGATGAATAATGTACTAAGCAAATTTCTGGACAAATTTGTATTGGTTTTCATTTATAATATCCTAATCTACTCCAAGAACAGGGAGGATCATGAAGAACATCTTAGACTCGTACTTCAAGTACTAAGAGAGAATCAACTCTACGTAAAGTTTAGCAAGTGTGACTTGTTTTATAAGCAAGTCCATTACCTAGGTCATGTCATTTCTAAGGAAGGCGTGGCAATGGATCCCAATAAGAGCAGATCTATTATGGAATGGCCTACCCTAAAGGATGTATCAGATATCAGATCCTTCATGGGCTTAGCAGGATACTATAGAAGGTTCATAAAAGGGTTTTCTAAGATTGGTTGTCCAATCACTTCCCTTCAGAAAAAGGGGATCAAATTCATTTGGACATCAAAATGTGAAGAAATATTTTAGGAACTGAAATACCTCTTGACCCATGCACCCCTGCTGAAGATTGCAGACCCGGATAATGATTTCCTCGGGTGTACAGATGCATGCAAGGAAGGACTCGGAGGAGTCCTTATGCAAGAGGGACATGTAATTTGCTACGCGTCCTAGAAATTAAATGAGCATGAGATCAATTATGTGACCCATGACCTAAAGTTGGCTGCCATAGTACATGCTTTAAAAATGTGGAAGCACTACCTCCTGGGAAGGAGATTTTTTCTTATGAAAGACCATTGTGGGTTGAGGCACCTATTTGATCAACCGAAACTCAAAGCCAGGCAAGCTAGGTGGATGGCTCTCCTAAGTGAATTCGATTTCGAAATCAAACACATAAAAGGAAAGGAAAATAGGGTGGCTGATGCCTTTAGCAGAAGTATAAAAACGATTCATCTAGCAGCAGTAAGCACCTGTGAAACGGATGTTAGGGAAAGAGTAAAAAATGCACAAGAGATAGATGTATTCTTCAATACCGTGAATTCATACCTAAGGAAAGAACCTACAGGGATAAAGTATGAAGGCTACCAAATGCTTGAGGAAGGGTTGTTGACTTACAGAAACAGATTGTATATTCCAAACTGTGACAACTTGAAGAGGTTCATAATGGATGAACTACATAAGAGACCATATACTGGTCACCCATGATATCAGAAGATGATCACGGCCACTAGGAAACAATTTGGTTGGCCTAGATTGAAGAAAGACATAGCTAATTATCTAGCTAAGTGCCTAGAATGCCAACAAGTTAAGGCAGAACACCGACATCTAGCAGGATTGTTACAACCCCTACCAATCCTAGAATGGAAATGGGAAACCATATCCATGGATTTCATCACCAGATTACCAAAGTCGACCAAGAAAAATGATGCCATCATGGTCGTGGTGGACAAACTGAGTAAGTCTGCCCATTTTTTCCCAGTCAAATCAACCTATAAAGCCATAGATATTGCCAACATCTTCATGAAGGAGATGTTTAGACTGCATGGCATGCCCAAAGAAATTGTATCTAACCGAGATACCAAATTCAACTCAATCTTTTGGAAATCCCTAATAGTTTGTTTTGAGACAAAATTGTTATTCAGCATAGCTTATCACCCTCAAACTGATGGACAAACAGAAAGAGTGAACCAAATAGTAGAAGACATGCTAAGGATGCATGTAATGCATCAACCTAAAAAGTGAGAAGACTACCTACCATTGGTAGAGTTTGCCTACAATAACAGTTATCAGGAATCCTTGAAGATGATCCCTTTTGAAGCCCTCTATGGTAGATAGTGCAAAATTCCAATAAGTTAGAATAATCCAGTGGATAGAATTACAATCGGACCCGACATGCTGAAAGAAATGGAACAACAAGTAATTCAGATAAAGAAAAATATGAAGATTTCTCAGGATAGACAGAAAAGTTATGCCGATAGGAAAAGAACTCCCCGAGAGTTCAAGACCGAATACCATGTCTATCTCAGAGTGAGACCCAGGAAGAGTTCCCTGAGAATGGGAGCCTGTGCCAAATTGACACTTCGATATTGTGGACCCTTTGAAGTCTCAGATAGAGTGGGACCTATAGCCTATAGGCTAGCACTTCCTCCCACTATAAAGGCACATAATGTTTTTCATGTTTCATTATTGAATAAATATGTACATGATGTTAATCATATAATTGGTTGGTTTGTGATCTAGGTCGAGCCGGAGGGAGAATTCCCGTCAAAACCCCAATGCATATTAGACAGGAAGGAAACCTCACTCAGGAACTGAACCATTGCACAGGTCAAGGTGCAGTGGAAACACTTTGAACATAGTTACCAACTTAATGAAAACTGTGACCTCAAAATGAGAACTCTGGTCCAAGAAACCCATATTTTTCCAAAAAAAAACATGAAAATCAACCCCCAAATAAAAAAGTGGTGCTACCGATAGCACCATTTTTTCAAACGGGGTCAAAATTACAACATTTTTCAAACATGGCCTTCAAAACTCATACAATAGCCCAGAAAAACCTTCAAATCGGCACCTAAATAAAAAAATGAAATTACAGATTTTTTTTCTTTTTTTCAAAACGTTAAATTTATAGATATTTTGAAATCGTATTTTTAGCAGTCAGTATCATTAAAACCAAAACCTCAAAATCAACCATCAAATTGAAATGTACTGCTACAATAGCACCCATTTTAAATTTGGGGTATTAAAATGATATTTTTTTAAAGTGATAATCAAAATCATCATTACTACAAACAAAATCATCAAATCAACCCTTAAATGCTTACTTTTTAAATCTTAGTTTATCACTCCAAACACAACATAATACATAATACCATGAAAACAATACATTTAAAAATATATAATCAAAA
>JASDQU010107422.1:0-13225 GCA_032191745.1 Picea mariana | reverse complement strand
TGGTAGGTAGTCTCTCTTTTAGGCACAAGATAGATCGCTGGAAATAACTATTCGAGGAATACACATTTTTTTATCACACTATAGCTAAATCCTATAGTGTGACTATGTCGCGCCCAAAAAATGTTGTTTAGGGCCTCAAAATGGCCTCGGAAGTTTAGGACCCGAAAAACTAGGAAAAAACTGCCAAATTGAAAATTGTTCTTTGTGCCAATGGAATAGGTGGGTGGCCACATCAGTGGAGAATAAAGGAAGGAGCTAGCGCTCGCTAGGATCTAGTTCAAAATTCAGGAAGTCGAGAGATTCGGGTGACTCATAGCAGAATACCCAAAGTTGGGAAATCGTGAAGCACCTTTTGATTAGGCATGTGGTCACAGCCTAAGGTCATATAAAGGAAGGGGATAGCATGAAGAGCTAGTGCCTATTGATCAAATCCTTCAAAGGGGCCAGCAAAGAGCTCGCGGGTTTGGAAGAACATGCAATGAGAAGAAAGGGGAACCTAGAGAGAGTTAAGGAAAGAGAAATTTTGATGCCCCGCCCCTTAAGAGCACTTAGGGGTCGGGTGTGTTACAAATTAGTATCAGAGCATGGTTACAACACTTGGTCTGCTTGGGCTCATGGACGAGTCGCTTAAAAACTCTATTTGGAGTACTTTTAAAAGAATGACACTCTACCTTACCTCTTTCTTAAAAGTCTGGTTAAAAATGTTATTAAAGAAAAGAATGAAACTTTCTATTGTGTGTGTGCATTTAATAAATTGAACCATGTATTGTTCATGAACTAATAGATTGTTAGCTAACAATAAGTGTTTTTTTCAAAACTCGAGCAGTTAGTAAATCATGGGAAAACTTCAAGAATAAAGGATGGTGACGTTTCATGAAGTGGGGGATGGCTCCCACAATAGAGACGAAGAATCTGACGAAAGGAGGGCGGTGGACACCCCTCCAAATTTGGCTGAAATTGTAAGGAGCCTCAGGGCCGAATTACAGAGTTGCAAGGCTGACAATGAGAGATTGATAAAGGAGCAAGAAAAAAAAATAGAAATTAACGTAATGTTGCTACAGAGCTTGTCCGACATATAGAGGCAACTACAGCATGAACCCGCAACCATTCATGTGGACCGACGACATAAGAAGAGAAGTCAAAGTCCACCTGAGATTCGAAAACATGACTCCATAAGTGACCACACGGGGAGAAGCGCCTCGAAGAAGTCCCAACCTGGAGGCAGGGGACACTCATTGGTAGAGTCCTCTGGAAAGGAAGATGGAAAATCTGAAGGATCTTCTAGTAGCAGAGCAAGCTCACATTCTCAAAGGAAAGGAAAGAAGCGGAAGCATTCCAAAAATCATGATCCTGAAGAATTCAAGAAAGCCAAACCACCCTCTTTCGATGGAGAGGTTAGGAAGGGAGAAGAGATTGAAGTTTGGCTACTTGGTTTAAAGAAATACTTCAGAGTCCATGACTACTCTGAAAACTTGAAGGCTCGAATAGCCATCTTTAACCTGAATGGAAAGGCTTCCATTTGGTGGGAAGACCTTAGGAATGTGAAAGGAGTCCATGAGAAGTACTTGTCATGGAAACAGTTTGAGAAATACTTCAGGAAGCAGTATCTGTCAGAGAAATACATGGATGGGAAGACTAAGCAATTCTATGAACTCGGGCTAGGGTAGCTCACCATAGATGAATTTTTCAATAAAGTCCTTGAACTATTGAGGTATGTACCCTAACTAAAAGATGAAAAAGTAAAAATGCAGTGGTTCATTAGTGGGTTACCTCAAACCTATCAGGACAGGATTGAGTTCGATGAACCAAAGACCTTAGAAGAAACTATCCAGAAGGCGAGGTATTGTTATGAACAGTTTGGGAGTAAGACAAGACCTCACGAGGATTGGAAGAAGAGGAGTAGTTCGGGATTCCAGAAGAAGGGGTTTAAATCCTCAATATTTAAGAACTATGGAAAATATTATAGAATGAGCCTTCCTACTAGAAGTGTATATCAGCAAAATTTCCCCTCTCAAAGTGGAAATAAACCTTTTAAGACAGTCCCAGAAAAGACCGATAACCTAAAGAAGGAACCCTTAAAATGTTGGGGTTGTGGAGAAGATCATCGATTGAGGGACTACCCACACTGACAACAGAATAGTAGGAGAATATACAATATCCAAGAATTTATCATCGTCAATGATGTGGCTAGGAGCATGCCATGAATCTATGTAGCCTTGGACAATAATCAAGCCGACCACCAAGCTTCAGTAGTGGAGCTAGAAGGTATGATCACCAACCATCTAGTTTCTATTTTAATTGACCCAGGTTCTAATTTGAGTTATCTGGCCCCTCATACTTTTGATAACTGTAAACTACAACCAATTCGACATGTTAAACCTTGGTTGGTGCAATTAGCCACTGGGACCAAAAGAAAGGTGGCAGAGGTCATACTAGCCTGTCAATTCATCATGGCTGGATTGCCCACCCAAGTGACCCTTAACATACTTCCCCTGGGATCTTATGACTTGTTGATTGGTATGGATTGGTTGGCTTCTTATAAAACTAAACTGGATTGCTATCATAAAACTTTAGAATGTTTAAATGAAGAAGGGAGAAAAACGACCCTCCAAGGGATTCAGAAGCATGTCTCAGTGAGACAAATATCAGCCCTTCAAATGAAAAAGTATTGCAGAAAGGGGTTTTCCTTATATGCCATACAGGTACTGGAATCTATTGAGAATGACAAACCAAACCTATAGGACCACCCCATATTAAGAGAATACAAGGACATGTTCCCAGAAGAGGTACCACTTCTACGTCCAAGAAGGGATATCGACTTCTCGATAGAACTTACACCAGGAGTGGTACCAGCATCTAGAAAACCATTTAGAATGAGCACACCAGAGTTGGTTGATCTCAAGCTACAACTAAAGGAGATGATGGAAAAAGGCTACATCTGACCTAGTGTATCTCCGTGGGGAGCGCCCGTCTTGTTTGTGAAAAAGAAAGATGGCACACTCTGACTGTGCATAGATTATAGACAACTCAATAAGACAACCATAAAGAACAAGTACCCCTTACCAAGAATCGATGACATGTTCGACCAATTGGGAGGTGCTTCCATCTTCTCTAAGATCGAATTAAGGTCTGGCTACCATCAAGTTTGGATTAAGGATGAAGACATCCACAAAACAACCTTCAGGACGAGGTATGGTCACTATGAATTCGTGGTGGTGTCGTTTGCGTTAACCAATTCCCGTGCCACTTTTATGTGCTTGATGAATAATGTACTAAGCAAATTTTTGGACAAATTTGTATTGGTTTTCATTGATAATATACTATTCTACTCCAAGAATAGGGAGGATCATGAAGAACATCTTAGACTCGTACTTCAAGTACTAAGAGAGAATCAGCTCTACGTAAAGTTTAGCAAGTGTGACTTCTTTTAGAAGCAAGTCCATTACCTAGGCCATGTCATTTCTAAGGAAGGGGTGGCAATGGAT
Organism: Picea mariana; assembly: GCA_032191745.1. Classification (NCBI taxonomy): domain Eukaryota; kingdom Viridiplantae; phylum Streptophyta; class Pinopsida; order Pinales; family Pinaceae; genus Picea; species Picea mariana. Next base: position 9,740 of record JASDQU010107422.1, on the reverse strand, counting down.
CCCAATAAGATCAGATCTATTATGGAATGGCCTACCCCAAAGGATGTATCAGATATCAGATCCTTCATGGGCTTAGCAAGATACTATAGAAGGTTCATAAAAGGGTTTTCCAAGATTGGTTGTCCAATCACTGCCCTTCAGAAAAAGGGGATCAAATTCATTTGGACATCAAAATGTGAAGAAATATTTCAGGAACTGAAATACCTCCTGACCCATGCACCCGTTCTGAAGATTGCAGACCTGGATAATGATTTCCTTGGGTGTACAGATGCCTCCAAGGAAGGACTCGGAGGAGTCCTTATGCAAGAGGGACGTGTAATTTGCTACGCGTCCTGGAAATTAAATGAGCATGAGATCAATTATGTGACCCATGACCTAGAGCTGGCTGCCATAGTACATGCTTTAAAAATGTGGAGGCACTACCTCCTCAGAAGGAGATTTTTTCTTATGAAAGACCATTGTGGGTTGAGGCACCTATTTGATCAACCGAAACTCAAAGCCAAGCAAGCTAGGTGGATGGCTCTCCTAAGTGAATTCGATTTCGAAATCAAACACATAAAAGGAAAGGAAAATAGGGTGGCTGATGCCTTTAGCAGAAGTATAAAAACGATTCATCTAGCAGCAGTAAGCACCTGTGAAACGGATGTTAGGGAAAGAGTAAAAAATGCACAAGAGATAGATGTATTCTTCAATACCGTGAATTCATACCTAAGGAAAGAACCTACAGGGATAAAGTATGAAGGCTACCAAATGCTCGAGGAAGGGTTGTTGACTTACAGAAACAGATTGTATATTCCAAACTATGACAACTTGAAGAGGTTCATAATCGATGAACTACATAAGAGACCATATACTGGTCACCCATGATATCAGAAGATGATCACGGCCACTAGGAAACAATTCTGTTGGCCTAGATTGAAGAAAGACATAGCTAATTATCTAGCTAAGTGTCTAGAATGCCAACAAGTTAAGGCAGAACACCGACATCCAACAGGATTGTTACATCCCCTACCAATCCTAGAATGGAAATGGGAAACCATATCCATGTATTTCATCACCGGATTACCAAAGTTGACCAAGCAAAATGATGCCATCATGGTTGTGGTGGAAAAACTGAGTAAGTCGGCCTATTTTGTCCCAGTCAAATCAACCTATAAAGCCATAGATATTGCCAACATCTTCATGAAGGAGATGTTTAGACTACATGGCATGCCCAAAGAAATTGTATCTGACTGAGATACCAAATTCAACTCAATCTTTTGGAAATCCCTAATAGTTTGTTTTGAGACAAAATTGTTGTTCAGCATAGTTTATCACCCTCAAACCGATGGACAGATAGAAAGAGTAAACCAAATAGTAGAAGACATGCTAAGGATGCATGTAATGCATCAACCTAAGAAGTGGGAAGACTACCTACCATTGGTAGAGTTTGCCTACAATAACGGTTATCAGGAATCCTTGAAGATGAGCCCTTTTGAAGCCCTCTATGGTAGACAGTGCAAAATTCCAATCGGTTGGAATAATCCAGTGGATAGAATTACAATCAGACCCGACATGCTAAAAGAAATGGAACAACAAATAATTCAGATAAAGCAAAATCTGAATATTTCTCAGGATAGACAAAAAAGTTATGCCGATAGGAAAAGAACTCCCCGAGAGTTCAAGACCGGATACCATGTCTATCTCAAAGTTAGACCTAGGAAGAGTTCCCTGAGAATGGGAGCCTGTGCCAAATTGACACTTCGGTATTGTGGACCCTTTGAAGTCTCAGATAGAGTGGGACCTATATCCTATAGGCTAGCACTTCCTCCCACTATAAAGGCACATAATGTTTTTCATGTTTCATTATTGAATAAATATGTACATGATGTTAATCATATAATTGACTGGTTTGTGATCCAGGTCAAGCCGGAGGGAGAATTCCCGTCAAAACCCCAATGCATATTAGACAAGAAGGAAACCTCACTCAGGAACTGAACCATTGCACAGGTCAAGGTGCAGTGGAAACACTTTGAACATAGTTACCAACTTAATGAAAACTGTGACCTCAAAATGAGAACTCTGGCCCAAAAAACCCATATTTTTCCAATAAAAACATGAAAATCAACCCCCAAATAAAAAAGTGGTGCTACCGGTAGCACCATTTTTTGAAACGGGGTCAAAATTACAACATTTTTCAAACATGGCCTTCAAAACTCATACAATAGCCCAGAAAAACCTTCAAATCGGCACCTAAATAAAAAAATGACGTTACAGATTTTTTTTCTTTTTTTCAAAATGTTAAATTTATAGATATTTTGAAATCGTATTTTTAGCAGTCAATATCATTAAAATCAAAACCTCGAAATCAACCATCAAATTGAAATGTACTGCTGCAAGTAGCACCCATTTTAAATTTGGGGTATTAAAATGACATTTTTTTAAAGTGATAATCAAAATCATCATTACTGCAAACAAAATCATCAAATCAACCCTTAAATGCTTACTTTTTAAATCTTAGTTTATCACTCCAAACACAACATAATACATAATACCATGAAAACAATACATTTAAAAATATATAATCAAAACCCAAATTTGGAAAAAAAACCATTAAAAAAAGGTGAATAAATTTTTTTTTTCCAAAACAACAATAATTTTTAAAATATATATATTTGTTGATGGATTCAAGCAACTGAGATGAAACCCTAGCCCTACGCCCATGCGAGCCACTGCATGACTGATTCAGGATCCGCCGCAGCAACATACCAGTACAGATCCAGCACGGGCCGACACCAGCTCTGACCCGCAACTATGAGCGTCGAAGAGGGGGGGAAACCCCCCTCATATAGCAACATTACAGCCAACGACAGATCAGGAACGAGAGAAAAACGGCCCGCATTTGAGCCGCCACAACAAATCTGGGAACAACTCCTTGCCAAAGAACAGGGATTTAGCAAGGAAATGGAGATGGAAGCCAGCACATCCCATCCAAAAGCACCTCACGGATGGGAGCCTAGAAAATGCATCCCACAAATGGAAAATTCCCCAAGATACATTATAAGCTCAACAAGGGTAGGGGGACATACCAGTTTATGCAAGAAAATGCCCTCATCGGCAAATTTCTGGGACTCTGGCCATCTGAAAGGGATTTGAACAAATGGATCAAACACTGGTGGAACCCTAAAGGTGACTATGAAGTTCATCTCAGATCCAAAGGCTTCTTCACAATCATATTATATAACCTAGAAGACAGAGATCGCATCTTTGAGAATGGCCCATACTTCTACAACTCAGCAAAGCTATTCCTAAGATTCTGGACAGAGCGCTTCAACCCAGACAAGGAGGAATTCACAATGGCACCTGTTTGGATCCACCTTTACTCCCTTCCACAAAAGTTATGGTTGGAGGAGATTCTCATGGGAATAGGAAATACAATCGGCTAATATTTCAAAGCCTCAGAATCCACAAGGCAATGGAAATACACCTCATACGCCCGAATATGTGTTTACATGAACATAGCTAAAGCTTTACCAGGAGTAGTAACGCTAGAGTATCAGGATGAAGACTGGTCACAAACCCTTGACTATGAACACATCCATTTTAGGTGCAGAAAATGCCATGAACATGGCCACCTGTTTCAGGACTGCCCACTCAATCAGCAAGCTTCCAAAGCCAGTCAAAACCTGCAGAAAGATGGCTTCACCACGGTCCAGTCAAGGAAGAAAAATCCCCCCTGAAGGCAAACAACTGACCCCAAACCTAAGATCTTGACCAGGAATGCTTATGATATACTGATCCAGCTACCAGAGGATGAGGAAATTCAAGATCCACATGAAGGATTATAGAAGAACAAAGACCAGAACCCTATACCCTCCTCTACCGGTCCAAACAAAGAGATCCATGCAGACAAAAAAGGGGATGGAGACATAGATACTTTAATGCAAGTGGACGCCCAAGACCTAGCAGGTATTGATCTGGAGAAACTGGAGGAAGCTCTCAATCAAAAGGATTTGCAAGCCCTTCCTGAAGAGAAACTCAGAAAGGTACACAAGGTCTTTCTTGATTCAATAGCGGGATCCACAGCACGCTTAGGCATAGCCATTGAATCAAGCTCAAGCTCCAAAAAGATACCACACGAGAACAAAAGGAGGGGACGAAAACTCGTACATCAACTAATCAAATAAGCAGGAAATCTCATGATCAACTCAGGTCAGATACATAAGCTCTCGGAGGGATACCTCCACCCACACCCATCCTCATAATGATGAAGATTATCACTTGGAACATTAGAGGACTCAACGGTAGATCCAAGCAAAGGATTCTCAGGGACTGCATCAAAGATGAAAGCCTAGATATTCTAATGTTACAAGAAAAGAAATGTGTAGGAATGGAAGCTGAAACCATGTTTCAACGCATATGGAAAGGCTACAACTACATCCAAACAGACTCCTCGGGAGCCTCAGGGGGTTTAGCCATACTGTGGAACCCAAGCCACACGACTCTTAGTGGACCCTTTTCCACTATAGGCACCTTGTCAGCTCACTTTGAAATAATAGGCTCAAATCAGGAGGGAACCATCACCAATGTCTATGGACCCCAAGGACAACAAGAAAAAATCAAATTCATGGAAAGGTTGGCCTGAGTAAAATCACTGGCAACCACACCCAACTGGATCTTAGGAGGTGACTTCAACATGATCATGTCACTAGAGGAGAAAATAGGCGGGAGCAAGAGACTTGAGCAAGATAGTGGTAAGTTCAAAACTCTTCCTGAGCAGCTAAAATTAGTAGACATAGAGAACAGTAATGGCACCTTCACATGGTCCAATCGTAGGTCAGGAAACCAGCATGTAGCCTGTCGACTGGATCGCTTTCTCGTGATGGAGTAATTGATTGAAAGAGACCTCTGCATGGAAATCCTAATTCTCCCCAAAGCGAGCTCTGACCACTGGCCAATCGCCCTTCAGTTGGCAATAGAGGCAACACCTAAATTTAAACCATTCCAATTTGAGCAATTTTGGCTCACACACCCAGATTTCCAACAACTGGAAAAAACTTGGTGGACTCAAGATGAAGTAGACCATGGCACCAAAATGTACAGATTTCAACAAAGGCTCAAAAATTTCAAGCAACTGCTCAAAACTGGAACAGAAACACTTTTGGTAATATCTTTATCTCAGGGGCTCAAACTGCTGAGCTCATGAAGGAAGAGGAGGAACTACAAATGCAATTGGAGCAAAGAAGAAAACAAGAAGAGATACCATGGAGGCAGAAATCTAGGGTGCAATGGCTTAAAGAGGGGGAAAAGAATACAAAATTCTTCCACAGAACCATGATACACCGATGGCACATCAACAGAATAGCCCATCTGGAAAATGAACAGGGCAATCTGATCAGAAAGCACACCCAAATTGAAGAGGAGCTCAATAGATACTACCAGAACCTCCTTACGGAAACCAAGGTGAACAGAAATGAATCCATCACTCGAGTTAACAGTCATATACCATCACTAGTAACCCCTGAACAGAACGCAGCTCTCATGAGGAAAATCACTCAGGAGGAAGTGGACCAAGCAGCAAAAGCTATGCCCCCAAGAAAAGCTCCAGGCCCAGATGGCTTCACTATTGACTTCTTCCATCACTGCTAGGACATAGTAAGGAAGGATGTCTGGGAGGTCGTAGAGGAATCACGAATGTCGGGTCAAGTTCTCCAGGCTCTCAATGCAACCTTCCTCACTCTCATTCCAAAGGAGGAAAGAATCAAAAATCCCAAACAGTTCAGGCCCATAGCCTTATGTAATGTAATTTACAAGATCATTACCAAGGTGATTGCAAATCGCCTCAAGCCAATACTTCCCTATGTCATTTCCAAGGAACAAGCTGGTTATGTCGAAGGAAGACAAATTATGGATAGCGTCATCTTAGCACATGAGGTGATCGACTCTCTTAAATCAACAAAAAATCCAGGTATGTTAATCAAACTAGATCTCTCAAAAGCTTTTGATAAAGCCAGTTGGCAATACCTTAGAGCTATCTTAAATTCCTTTGGTTTTGACAAAAATTGGGTAAATTGGATTTTGAACCTCAACTCTTCGGCCTTTTTCTCTATCCTAGTCAATGGAGTCCCTTCCTGACCTTTCTCGCCCTCCGGAGGTATTCGGCAAGGGGATCCATTATCACCCTTCCTTTTTGTACTCATGGCGGAAGGCTTAGGCCGCTACATCAAATCAGTGGTTCTAAAAGGCTCCCTTAAAGGCTTACCCTTGCACAACATTCAGCCAGCCCCCTCACACAACCAATTTGTTGACGATACCCTTTTCATGAATTCCCCCACTGCTCACAAAGCCAACAAGCTCAACTCCATCCTCTCTGACTTCACAGAAGCCTCTGGCATGACGCTGAACCTAGACAAATCCAAGCTCTTCTTTTTCAACACTCCAGCTACAGTTTAGTCACATATCTCCAAACTCCTAGGAATCCCCAAGAGCTCCCTTCCATCCAACTACCTGGGCATTCCTCTCATAGGAGCACCAACCAAATCCATCTCCTGGGACAGCCTCCTCCTCTCTATCTCAAATAGACTGGCTAACTGGACTTTCAGACCATTAAATATTGCAGCCAGACTGGTCCTGCTAAAATCGGTCCTTCAAACCCTACCCACCTATTTCTTCACCGCCTTAGCAGCTCCCAAACAAATCATCAGAGTTGTAAGAAACCTCCAGAGAAATTTTCTTTGGCAAGGCCTGCAGCCCAACAAGAAATGGGCTCTGGTAGACTAGGATAAGGTTTGCGCACCAAAAAGTATGGGTGGCCTTGGGCTCCAAGACCCCGGAAAGCTCAACTAGATAATGGGGGCCAAGATATGGTGGAGATGGATGAAAACACCAGATGCCCTATGGGCACAAATCTGGAAAAACAAATACTCTTCCTCCATGCAGACTGATCAACTGATCAGACACAATGTTCGAATACAGGGTTCAAACATTTGGAACACAGCCTGGAAAAACAAAGACCTAATACAGAAACATGCCTTTTGGGAGATCCACAATGGAGGTAGTGCAATGTTTTGGCAAGACTCTTGGCAACAACTTAAACCTCTAAAGGAACTAGCAGAGCTAAAACCCCTCGAACAAGCTCTTAATCAAGATCCTCCACTCAAGGTAAAAGATCTATGGAAACCCCTCAAAACAAGACAGCCGTGGCGACAGTGGAAGACCTCCAGCCAAGACTTAAGAGTCCCAGACGACTTAAATCTATCAGCCTGGCACCACCATGCAAGACACAGGAAAATCCCCATTAGAGAAGTTCCACGCATCCTTAGATGGGGACACTCCACAACTGGCAATTTCTCGGTAAAAGAAGCCTATTACTTACAAGGCAATTACCACAATCAGGAAATGGACAATATTTGGAATAAAATCTGGAACAAGGCACTTTGGCCAAAGGTTTCTACTTTCCTCTGGTTAATCATCCATAACAGAATTCTAACTTGGGATAATCTCAGGAGAAGGGGCTTCATTGGGCCCTCAATTTGTGTCTTATGTCAATGTCAAGAGGATACCAAGGAGCATCTTTTCAATGGTTGTCATTATAGTCAATCTATCTGGGACCAGGGAGCTCAAATAATGCGCAAATCCAACCAAAACAGAGGCAGCATCAGAGATACTATTGAAAATTGGGACTCAATCAATTACAAAAACCCCATACTGAACTACATCTGTAAACTCCTCCCAGGGTTTATTCTCTGGCAAATATGGAAGGAGCGAAACAAACGCATCTTCCACTCCATAGAATCTACTCCAGATTCAACCTGGGACAAAGTTGTCATGCTCATCAAAGAAACAATCAGCAGTAAGAATTGGAAACCAAGGGACAAGGAATGCAACCAGGAGGAATTATGTACTCTACAAAGGTGGCAGCTCAGATTAAACGACTCGTTGGCAATTAGAGCACCCAAGAATCAAAACATCAACCCAACCACCTAGACACCTCCTCCAACAGGATTCATAAAGATTAACTTTGATGGAGCTTCAAAGGGAAATCCAGGACCCGCTGGCTATGGAGCTGTGATTAGGAACCCCAAAGGGGAAATTCTAATCCTGACAGCAGGGTATCTGGGGGAGACTACAAACAATGCAGCGGAACTAATCGACCTATTGCAGGGTATTCAAACTGCAGTAGCCTTGCACAGTCATAGAATCATCTTGGAGGGTGACTCACAAATCATTATCCAGCTAATCACTAAAATCCTCCATGGGGAAATCCCTCAGAAAATCTCTCCCAGCTGACGTCTCTCGGGGATGCTCGAGAACTTCAAAAGCATACTCAGGGACAACCTCAACATCATCCCTTCTCATGTAAAGAGAGGGGCAAATAGAGTGGCTGATTGCCTGGAAAATGAAGGAGTTTCCAGGGAACTCGAACATATATTCTGGGAAGCAAGCAGCTTTGAAGCCTCAAACATATCCAAGTAATGTCAAACTCTCTCCAGCAAGGATTTCCAACCCCCGGATGGGGTGCCACGCAGAGAAGAATGGGCACGTGGAGAAGCGCCAGGAGGGGCCATTAATGGTGGCCAACCACCCTCATATCCCTGCTAGTTATGAGGGGCATCACTTCAGTCGGCCTCCACCTTTTGACGGGGCCTCTCACTCGCGCGAACAGGCCGTCCAGCCAGAGCATTAAGCTCTCAGCCTTAATGGCTACAACCACCATTTATGCCCTTATCAACCTCCTTGGCAGCCTTAGGATGCATTTGCATCTCACAGAGCCGAGCAAGAATAGATGTGCAGGGGAAGTTCTGGCTCTCATCTTTATTCTCATCATGCCATGAGCTAGAGGAAGACCCTGTAGAGGAGCAGGGTGGTACACGGCCGACTCTAGGCGGAAAAGGCACAAACGATTCGAGCGAGCTCTGGTTCTTGCTAAGAGGAAGAGACCTAGGGAGGCCACAGCAGTAGACTCACCCCCCAGAACTTATGTCGAGGAAATTCTGTCGATGGAACTCCCCCACGACTTCTCTGAAAGTCGCATTTTTATGGTCCCGGACAATTGGAACCCCCCTGCGTGCATTGAAGCAGAAGCGCCACCTCCTCGCCCACGAGAAGCACACGGTCCCAGCGACGCTCCCACGGAGGAATTTTCCACCTTCCTGGTAGAGGAAGAGCTGTCGGAAGGCAACAATGAATTGCAGCCGTAGAGAACGCAACATGCACACCATGAGATGGACACTGAGCAAAATTCACCTCCCCCGTCACCACTTCTTCACCCGGAGCACCTGAACTTGATCTTCGAGGTCCGCAGCATGGTCGACGACCAAATCTTCAGGGTTGTCTGCATTAGCCAATGCCTGGATATGTTGTATGCAGCTTACTCTAGTGCCACCCCACGGCGACAATGCCCCACCTGCGCTCAGCTCTATGCCATTCCTGTCAGAAGCGGAAAGGAGACGGACGACCGCGAGGACACTGGTTAATAGGTTCTCCTGTTCAGCTTTGTCTCAAACTCTCTCTCTTTTTTATGTTTATTAGAGCTGTAGCTCTTCTAGTTCATAGCCATGTTAACGTTAGCATAGGCATTATCAAACTGCTGCTGAAACTAGTCATGCACCCTGGTTTCCTTCAGGCAGGGTGGCAAAACGAGATTTTGAATTTGCATGCTATTTTGGACAGGCCAGCTGTCTCGGTTTCCTTCACAGTTGGCACCTCCATGTCATGGTGTATTTTTGAAGCATTAATATAATAAGATCTGCTTTTTACTT
>JASDQU010107421.1:263996-278588 GCA_032191745.1 Picea mariana | reverse complement strand
TTATTTCAATGTCGCTTCATAAGGTGATCCCTTGGAGAGGGGAAGATGTGGCATTATCTGTCTATGAGATAACCATTCTATTATATTTGATGTTGGTATAGGAGTGGACACTAACAATTTGGTAAAACTAAAGGAAACAAAGTTAACACTTACTCTTCTAATGAGCATGGTGAAACAAAATTTTAGATATGTAGGGATTCCATGTTAGTCACAAAATAGTTTAAGAAGGAATATGTCTTGAGGAAATTTACATTACAACCTTTGTTTAAAGAAATATGGAATATTTAGGAAAGCTTCAATCATATCACTTACAATCATAGTTTCATAGAAAGAAATGAACTCATAGACTCCCTATCAATGGAGGGATTCTACTTGACTCAAGGTGATGTTGTTGCATATTGTGCATGCACACATTGCATTTTGTATTTATGGTTCCATTGTTATTTTCTTTAGTTAGCTTTAGTACTTGTATGCACACGGAATAGTTAAACTTATGTAGTTGTTCTCCTTTCCTTTCCTTAAGGATAGATTTGTGGCATGTCATTGCATTCATTTATTTTTCAAATCGCCGTGTAGAAAGTTATTGTATTTTTATGTCTTGATTGGTCATTGATAAAAAAGAAATATTAGTTCAATAATGAATGTTTTCAATACCATATACAATTCTTTAGTTTTCCATTATTTATATTATAGTCATCTCTTTAGACTTTGCATCTTGGGTGGCTCTATATCCAAGCTATAAATAATGGTTTAACATCGAAATATCACATGGTATCATAGTCGAAGATAAATTCAAGTATATTTTCCTTTGCATGAGAGAGTTATTGACTTACATGGGGGTGATTTCACTTCTCTTCTTTCCCTTGCACTCATCTTAGGGATCATTGGAAACTTCATACTTCTTTGCTAAGTGATACACCATCAAATTCCTCTCCATAGTGCCTCAAATTGTTTGAATCTTAGTAGGTGAATCTAGGGGACATTTGAAGGCGTTGGGCATTGGCATGTACCTACAAGAGATCTGTAGCCAAATAAATATGAATCCCTAGATACAACAAATCCATATCCTGGGAAATTGTTTTAGGGATTGAAGGAACCCACTATTACATTATCAAAGACTCTATTTTGTAGCAGCCTTGTTTTGTTAAAGCCACTCTATTATTTTATAAATTTCTATTTAGTCATTGATTTCCTAGTACTGAAGATGAAACTTCCATTTCTACAGGAGAAGAAATAATTTGTAAATCAAATAATTGAAACACCTAGCGATTCATGGAGTGATTTTCTTCTGAGAATTCCATGGAGATTTCTCAAAATATGGATATCTAAATTATGTGATAGACTCACCAATGTATGTGTAAAAATATGAATGCATAATTCATGTAACCTCCACTTTGTGCTAGCAAATTTTTCATGCCAATTCTAGGGATGATTATGAGAACTAAATGTCTACATCTACAATGTTTTTGCGGTATTTAAATCATCTCGATTTCCTTAATTTGCATGCTTGATTTGCAATAATTTTCAAAGTGTTAAGGATTCACTCCATTGAGATACATATATTATTGTTTTCTGGTAGCTTTATGGTATTGTAATAAGATGAACAATAGGACAGAAAAATATTTCCTATAACATCTCAAAATACTATGGAAAATCTATAGACACTGCAAATTCCTCTATTTCATAAACACAACTAGAATTGTAAATGTCACATAAGACTTTAGATTAGGATTTTATTACTTTAGGGGTAGATTATTTGTAATGATAGAATAGCAAACTCAAATTGTAGATTCAACCACCTACTTTGATTATATGGAGGAAAAATTAACCCTTCCCAATGAGTATATTTTGGATGATTTAATAGAAAGAGTATATCATTGGTGGCTCATAGAAAATTATGTGAGAGTCGCTTRCTTGTATTGCCACTTATATAACTTGGATTAGTTCCAATATCTCATAGGAGTCTATTTTATTTGATGATTTTTCTTCCCCCATTATGTAATGTCCCTTTCCAAATGAGCTCTCTGGGAGATTGACATAATAGCCTAAGTAGTTMTCATAGGCTATAGTTGATCCGGATTTATGAGTGGAACAAAATGAAACCACCGATTTATAATGTTAACACAAAGAAATAGTGAAAAATAACAAAGATATAGTAAAAATTGAATTCTATTAAATAAGAAATATGATGAAAACTATAAAGTGCACACTGAAAACAAGCTTGATAGAATGGAGGTAGCTTATCTCTGAGAAGAGATGTGATGGCTACTCTCATTCAAAAGAATATGAGTGCAATCATGCTATGAAGGAATTTTTGTAATAAAGATGAATCCCAAAACCATAGAAATTGAAAAACCTAACCCTAGGAGATGAAGCGCCAAAATTCATGTGGGCTTCATTGGGGTAAGTTAGTACATTAACTTCCTGGGGTCATAACTTTTGCATACGATCTTCGTTTAGGGTGCACAATAGTTCTCTGGAAAAGTATTGAAAAGGAGATTGATTTAGGGGTATCAATGAGAGGCTTTGTATATCATTAAGGTGACCGATTGTGAAAAACATCATTCAGGCCCTCAAATTTGCCCCAAATATTAAAAACTGCAAAAATTGCGAGAAAATTGTTTTGAGCCAGTTGGAAAAGTTTGGTGGCCACCGATATCCACCTGAACCAGTCCTCCATCCTTAGGAAGAAATGGTTTCCATTTCTTTGATTCCCCTCATCATATGAGGAAATTTCTACTAAAATTGACCCCGGGTTTGCCACTTGCCTTGGTGTAGGAGCTGCTCTGCTTTGACAACCCGATAAAGTTGGATCCTCTATTGGCAAGATACCTTCACCTACATTTCCACGTTATGATCAGTGGATTCCTGTTGAATGCATCCAAGGTTGAGCTATGTTGGTTTCAATTGTTCTTCTATCTTTGAGGTGTCCAATAATGGTGGAAAATAGGGCCGAAGGATGTTGACATTGAATATTGGGTGAAAGCCAAGGAAGGGGGAAGGTTGGGCTCAAAAACATTATCAACCATAGCCTTGGTAATGGTTTAAGGCCCATAATAGAGTGGATGAAGCTATTGATGAGTCCCTATAAGGAATTATTTCTGTAAGTGCAACAAAACTTTGTCTCCCACCCGAAACTAGTGTGGCACCTGGTCTTGATCATGTTGCTTCTTGCACTTGGAAAATTGGACTTCTGTAAAATATCCTGAACCTATTGGCAGATGTGTTGGATCCACTCAATGAAATATGTGGCTTTATCAACTATAGTTGGACCATACAACGAGTCTTCCTGGGTGGCCGCAAGGGGTATTACAACATCTACGGGACCCAATGGTTGAAATCCTAACCCCACCTCAAAGGGGTTCTGGTCAGTTGAGCTATGTATGGATTTGTTGTAGTTGTGTTGAACACAGGGAATAATCTCATCCAAGGTGTGAGGGTGCTTTGAATTGTATATCCATAGGATGTGCACGATAATCCGATTGACAACCTTGGTTTGGCCATCCGTCTAGGGGTCGAAGGAAGTGGACCTGGTAAGCTTGGTGTCCATTCGTGACCAGAGGCTCAATCAGAATGTACTGAGGAAACATCTGTCCTGATATGAGACACTAGTTTTTGGGATCCCAAAGTGAACTCAAACTCATTCAAATAAAATATTGGCAGTGTCCTCTGTCGTGATTCTCTTCTTGCAGGAGGCCAAAATCGCAATCTTGGAAAAGAAATCAACAACCACAAAAACAAATTCATTTCCACACCTAGTGGAAGGGAGGCCAAACATGTATCCCATTGAGATGGATTCCCAGGGCTTGTTAGGAGTAGGAAGAGGAGTGTACAGGCCTTGTTAATTCATGGTCAGTTTGCAAATAGTGTGGTAAGTGCAGGACCAAATATACTTGTTGACATCCTATCAAAATTTTGGCCAGTAGAAATGTAGTTGCAACATTTCCACTATATTTTCCATGCCAAAGTGTCCTGTCGCCCAACTTTAGTGGGCTTCCCCAATCATCTTCACTTGCTCACTTTATGGAATGAAGATATAGCCTAGATGGTACAACAACCTATCTTGATTATCGCAATTATCGACTATTGTGTTGGCGCCCAACATATAGTAGGTGTTGGTGAAGTCGGGATTCATCTCATACACTTGGGGCCACCTAGAGGTCTAATGGCTTAAAAAATATAGTATAGTGGCGAGAGTTGTGGATAGAGATCGACTGAGGCAATTAACAACTTGAATTTTACTTCCTCTTTTATACTTGATGTTGAGGTGTAACTGTTGCAAATATCTGGACCTCTTCTAATGGCATTCATTCTTCAATTCACCTTGTGTCTGCACAAACTGCAGTGACTTATGATCAGTGGGGATGACTTCCTCCTTACCAATAATGTAATTCCTTCACTGGAAGCAAGCTTGCACAATGGAGTACATTTGTTTTTCATACGTAGGGTACTTACAAATGACATCTAATGGTGTCTCACTATGATAGTCCATGGGGTGGTCATGCTAAAGTATAGTATGAAGCATAGTCTGAAGTATAGTTTGAAGCATCTGTCTCGATCTCAAAGGGTTTTTTTAGGTTAGGTAATGAGAGAATTGGTGTTGAACAGAAGCATTTCTTCAGAAGATTGAACATTTTATGTTGGGACACACCCCACACAAATTTTACCTTATCACCACATCTAGATATTTGACTGAGGGCCCATGTAATATGGAAGAATCCCAGGACGAACCTGTGATAAAAATTGGCAAGGCCTTAGAATATCTAAAGTTCAGTGAGCGTGGTTGGGGATGGCTAGTCATGGATAACTTAGATATTGGTTGGATCAACATGCACACCATGAGCATCAATAATGTAGCCTAGGTATTGGACCCTGTCCATTCTGAAGGAGCATTTTTYGAAGTTGTCATATAGCTTGTGTTATCGCAGAGTGTGTAGAACCTGTTGTATATGATGCAAGTGTTCTTCTGAAGTCTTGTTGTATATCAGGATGTCATATAGACACACCACCACGAAAGAATTAGTGTAAGGCCTCAGGATATCATCCATCAACCTCATGAAATTTGTTGGGGAATTCGTCAATCCAAAGGGCATGGCTAGCCATTCAAAAATAGCTTCTTTTGACTTAAAGGAAGTTTTGCATACATCTATTTTTTCTATTGGGACCTGATGGTAGCTAGAATTCAAATCAATCTTACTGAAGTATTTTCCCCCCTTGAGTTGATCAAGGAGATCATCAATTTGGGGAATCGGGTACCGATTCCTGAATGTTATTTTATTTAGGGCTTGTTAATCCACGCAGAGTTTCCAGGTCTCGTCTTTATTCTACACCAACACGATTGGGATTCCACAAGGTGATGAGTTGGATCACATGTGCCCCTTGTGTAGCAGTTCTTAGATCTAATGCTTGATCTCCTCATTTTCTAGTAAAGAGAAATGATAGACTTTTCCATTTGGTAGTTATGTGTTGGGGGTCAGATCAATGGGATGCTTGACCTGACAGTGCAAAGATACTCCACTAGGTGATGAGAGGATGGGTTTGTAGTCTACCGCGACCTTATCCACTTTCTTCTACTTCATCTAAAGGTTGAATGCGGAGGCCATGGATGTGGCTACAACATTTCTCTCACTATGAGAGAGAATCATGAAGAAGACAAACTTCTCGGTCTGAGGAATGACCTTCCTGCATTCATTGGAAGAGATCAAGGAAATAGAACTAGGTGGGACTACCTCGGGTATCCTGTATTGTTCCATGTTCAAAGTAATAATAACACTATGATCCCTCAACTCATATACAACATGAAATTTCCATAAATAAGGTTTTCCCAGAAGAACATCACAAACTTCAAGGGAAGAAACATTACACAATACCTCATCTTTTAATGGTTTGATGATGTATCACAGGAAGAAATGTTGGCTGACATGAAGATCGCTTCCTTGAAATATCCATCCGATGGTGTAAGGCTATAGGTGATGTGTTGTTTGCAGGGACAGTTGCTTAACAACCTCTGTTGAGATCAATTTGTTCTAGATACTGCTATCAATTAAGAAGTGTAGTGGAATTCCTTTCAACCACATCTGTGAATGAAAGAGGCGCTCACATTTATATGGCTCATCAGGTTCATCGGGATGGATCTAGGTTGTAGAAATGGTGGCACTCATTTCTGTGTCAATGATTTGTATCCCCTTCTATGGTTCTGACTCTGAGTCAGAACCCGCATCTAGTTCAAAGGCTTTTACTTTAGGCACTAATGAATTCTTTGAGAGGAAATCAAGAGTGTTATGCGAGGTGATCTTATGGAAGTCCCACCACTTTCCGGTATCTTTATTCATCTTCCCATTGTCCTTCTTTGCTTGTGGCTTGGATTGGTTGTCACTAGGTTTCCCATATTTGATATGTCCTTTTTTCTACGGGTTAGGTCTTCCCTTTCCCTTCATCTATTTTTAGGGGTTCCCACACCCAAACTACCACGTATTTTGTTTAAGCTTATGCTCGATTTTGACGGAATATTGATAGGCCACCCCCAAGGATGAGATGTCCAAAAACTTCATTTATGTCTAGATGTGTTTATGAAGACCGCCATAGAACTTGAGCACCAGACGTCACTCAGAATATTTGATACCCAACTTGGTGCACAAGGTATGGAAGACATTGGTGAACTTTGGGAATGTTTGGTCACTTTCTTGTTGTAGTGTGGGCCATCTTGTATACAAATTATCATAACTTCCGATAGGGTAGTAGTGTTCCTTAATAGCATCCCYGAAGGAATCCAAAGTGGGTGCAAATGMAAATAATGTGGATATTTTTGTATCATTTTTCTCACAGAAAGTATCACACCAATCTTTGACATGGGGTATGGCCTTGAGGAGCGCAAATATAATMTTTTCTCTATTGAAAAAGTTGTGGATGGAAAAATACCCTTCTATAAGGTTTAACCATTTATCTTAGGAATCCACATCTATTTGACCTTCAAATGTAGGAATATAAAAATTGATTTGTACCTTGAAGGGGGTGGCGCTTCCTCTTTAGGTGGATGCATCTCTTTTCGGAAGACATCGAAGGATTTGTGTGATGTTGTCCATCATATCATTCCTCTATCACTCAAGGGATTCCTCGAGAAACATTTTGAAAGGATATCCTATCCCATCGTATTTTGTTTTTCCACCATGGGCAGTTTCTTGGGCATGCACAAGAAATTTTCCTCAAGAGAAAAAATATCGAGACCCAACTCTCTATACTCTGACCGTGTCAGGGAAATGCATTAAAAAATGACAAGGAGAAGACTTCTCTGATAGCACTGATCCTGATTTATGAGAGGGACAAAATCAGACCACATATTTATAATGTTAACACAAATACATGGTGAACAATAACAAATATATATTAAAAATTGACTTCTATTAAATAAGAAATATATTGAAAACTATAAAATGTAGAATGAAAACAGGCTTGATAGAATGGTGGAAGCTTATCTCTGAGAAGAGATGTGACGACTATGATCATTCCCAAGAATATGAGTACAATGAGGCTCTGAAGGCCTTTTTACAATAAATATGAATGAAAAAAACATATAAATCCAAAAACCTAACCCTAGTAGATGAAGCACCAAAAGTCATATGGGCCTCATTGGGGTAAGTTAGTACATAAACTTCTCGGGGTCGTAAATTTTGCATATGATCTTCGTTTAGGGAGCACAATAGCTCGTTGGAAAGGTATTCATGACGAGATTCATTTAGGGGGATCAAAGAGAGCCTTTTTCCATCACTGAGATGTCATATCATGAAAAATCATTGTTTAGGACCTCAAACTAGCTCCAGAAGTTAAAAACTACTAAAAATAGTAAATTTCCAAAATTGTTAGAAAACTATTTTGAGCCAGTTGGAAAAGGTGGGTGGCATCAATATCCACCTATATAAATACTACCTCCTTAGGAAGCAGTGGTCTCCATTGTGTTGAGTGGCCCCATCAGATGAGGAAATTTCTGCTAAATTTGTCCTGAGGTGGTCCACTTGCCTCGGTGTAGGAGTTTCCCTTCTTTGACAACCCAATAAGGATTGATCCTCTAATGGAGAGTGACCTTGACCTGTGTCCACAATATGATCATTGGATTCCTATTCCATGCAATCAATCTTGAGATCTGTTAGTATGAATTGTTCTTCTATCTTTGAGGTGTCCAATAACGGTGGAAAATAAGGCCGAAGAAGGTCCATATTGAACACTTGGTGCAAGCCAAGGAAGGGGGGAAGGTTGAGATCAAAAGAATTATCACCCACAGACTTGGTAATGGTGTAATTCCCATAACTGAGTGTACAAATCTTCCAATGTGGCCTTGTAAGGAGAAATTTCTGGAAGTGCAACCAAAATTTGTCTCCCACCCAAAACTGGTCTAGCAACCGATGTTGATCATGGTGGTGCTTTTACTTTGCATTGGAATTTTGTAAAATATCTAGAACCTCTTGGTAGATGTGCTAGATCTGATTAATGAATCGTGTGTATTTTTCAGCTACAGTTAGAGCATGCGACAAGTCTTCCTGGGTGGCCACAAGGGGTAGTGCAACATCCATGGGACACAATGGTTCAAATATCAACCCCACCTGAAAGGGGTTGTGGTATGTTGATATATGTATGGATATGTTGTAGTTTTGTTGAACATAGGGAATAGTATCATCCTAGCTGTGAGGGTTCTTAGAATTGTGCATGCGCAGGATGTGCAAGATCAACAAGTTTACGACTTGAGTTTGGCCATCTGTCTAGGGGTGGAAGGTACTAGACATGGTGAGCTTGGTGCACAAAAATCACCAGAGGCTTGACCAAAATGTGTTTAAGAACCGACTATATGTAACATCCCCCCAAAATAAAAGAAAATAAAAATATTTTTGGAATTTAAATTGCTAGATTTATTTCCATTTTTAGTAAATTCGAAATTGGAAAATTTTTGCCATTTATGGAAATTTCAAATTTCGAATTTTAGAAATGTAATAAATGATTTTGATTGTTCGACATAGATTTGATTTGTCCAAACTAGTTATTGGACAATGACACTTGTTAGAAAATAGAATATTTTATATTAATTGTAGGAAGACAAATGGAACAACCATGTTACAAGTAGCTGACCATGACTCCATGAGTGGCGAACATGTTGGAACTACCCCTGGGATGATTTTTACAAGTGGAAAATTAGTTATTTGGCCATTGGCAGCCCCTGAAAAATCAGGGATTTATGAAGCTGCGAAAATTCCCAAGGAAGGGAAAAGACCTAGGCAAGTTACAAAAAAGCATATGTGAGGAGGCAGGGCGCTGCTAAGTATGCTGGGGAAAATAAGTCTTTTTGGGATATTTTCCTCTTTCACTGGCTGTTATGAACACTGGAAGGGTGTGAGGCAAGGAAAGAGGGGAATGAATTGAAGGACATTGTTGTAGAGGGATTTTCCAAGTTCTCCCTTATGGACTCATGGTCAGGCTAGGGGGTGAATCGGGGAAGTAATCGTGGCTGCTCGATTCTATGCTTGGGAGGAACGTGGTTGTTCCATTTGTTTTCTCTGCAAGTCTAGTTCAGATATGTACCCTAAACTCTATCTGTCTGAATGATGTTTTTTTTTTGTATTGAAATTATTGTTCGTGTTATCATTATACAAAAGAGTTCTAGTRTATGTTTTAATGATCGTGTAACTGTTGTAAATCTTTTCTGTACTTAAATATTCAATATTCTAGCCCTATGGAACAAAATTGGTTAATGTTAATGAGGTTCTTAACGTTGGTATAAATGCAAGAACCTAGACAAAGGCTATTCAAAATTCGGTGAGTAGACTATAGGATTTAAATGCAAAATTATTTACCAGAATCAATCTTTTTTTTTGGTATCAATGAGCGAATAGAGTCATTATATGCCTATATGTATATATCAAACTTGAACAGAGTTCGAATGAATGAATAGAGTTATCATATGCAGATATATGTCTCAGACTCTAACAGTAGAATGAACAAACATAGTCATTATATATATATATATATATATATATATATGTTTAAACTTTAACAGAGTTGAATGAACAGGCATAGCTAGTATATGCATCTATATATCTATATCAATGCATGAAAAGAACGATTATGGGCATAAGATTGTTTCAAACTATAAACAAAATCCATTATACAGACAAGAACAATGAAGCATATGCATATGAACCCTAATTCTTGGAAGAGATAATCATGCAGGACAACAAATATACAACTTGTCTCTACATATCTTATTCATGCTATGTGCAGAAATGAACAAGGCCCTCTTTTCTTTTTATTTTGCTTCGCATTCCCAGAAATCATAGAGCGATGAAAATCCTTTCTAAAGATTTAACCAATCGAAACAAACACATACGAACATGCAGAGTTGGAAGTTGCGAGAGCTCTAGTAACGATTCAGTTGGGGTAAACAGTCCCCTTAATAAAAGAAAACAAGAATTTTAACTTCATGTTACATATAAATTGGAACTTTGATAAAAACAAATGTGTTTAAACCCTCAGTGATCCAATACAGAGAATCAGTGCTTGAACAAAGGTTCTCTTAACATCTGAAAGAAAAAATACGAATAGAATTTGATAGCACCCGATCTCAACAAGATGAAGGGGTATATTGTTTGGAACTCGAGTACCTTTGCCAGGTTGAGTAGAGGCTGGAAACCGCACTGTAAAAGGGGCACACCTACATTCGGCCAACACGATAATACATTANTATAAATTGGAACTTTGATAAAAACAAATGTGTTTAAACCCTCAGTGATCCAATACAGAGAATCAGTGCTTGAACAAAGGTTCTCTTAACATCTGAAAGAAAAAATACGAATAGAATTTGATATCACCCGATCTCAACAAGATGAAGGGGTATATTGTTTGGAACTCGAGTACCTTTGCCAGGTTGAGTAGAGGCTGGAACCCACACTGTAAAAGGGGCACACCTACATTTGGCCAACACGATAATACATTAGAAAATTTACAGAGTAAAATCTTGTTCTATAAACTCAAAAAGGAAAAATGATGACCGTAGTTGATGGATTACTTAACTCGGGGCCGAAACACCACATCCTTCTGTTGCCAGCTTCATAATCAACCCAGATGGAGGGGGAGAAGAGTCTGAAAGCTCCTGGTAGGTACCCTCGCAACAGTAAGAGCCCCACCATTAATACATAGAAAAATGAATGTCAAATATTTTTTCCTTGACAAAATAAAAATAGCAGTGCAAATTCAAACAAGAAATCATCTGATAAAACCCTCAATGAACAAAGAAAATAATACAAGGAATGACATCATATTAATCTTGAATAATAACCTAACTTCATCGAGGGATACTACTCTGAGTCATCCCAGTTTACAGTTGTAGAGTATAGGGTAGACAAAGGATTAAACTGGAGGTAGTTCCATGGGACACACGCATAGTAAACATTAAGTATAGTCYGCAGTAGTAGAGGGTCTGCGACCCATGGATTAGAGTAAGAAAACCTTTTACTGTCACTATGAAAAAAAAAAGAATCGCRTAGACTCTATGGGAGAAAGGAAAGTCTGTAACCCAYGGTAAAGTATACAGGAAACAATTATTTTTCCTTCCCAGCTTCAACCAAAAACATTAAAATTTGTTCAAATCGGAAATATGATAGTCCCTTAGAGAAAACTTACTAGGCATTACTGTCGACTACACCAAGGGTTGCTCACAAAGGCAGTAGATGCTTCCTGTGGAAGTTGCATGTTACAGAGCCTTCCCTTCGAGGGCGCAAGGGAGAAATGATACCTAAGAAGCACGATTATCACTCTTTACATCTTGTAACATACAAGACCTTACTTTAGGGAAAGTTGGTGTATCCAGATTGGGAAGAGTAGGAGGAAGAGACATCAGAGTTGCAGATTTTAGGACCCTTAATTAATTCCCTGGTAGAGTCTTAAACTCCTCCGGACAGGCACATCTGCCACCCTAAATGTAGGAGATACGAAGTAAACCAAACAGTAAAAATATGACTATACATTAACTATTCGGATACCAAACCATGAAATTATCGTTACTTTGGCCAGCAGAGGAGGGTTAGTTAGATTTGGTTGTGTGGAGAGTGGCACAGATAGGACTGTGTTCAGTTCGTTATGGGAGGGACAAGTTGTAACATAAAGAAAGTAGGACCATCAAAGGAAACACATGGAAACCTTTCCAAAAACAATTATTAACCACCTTAAAGACCTTACCTATCACAACTTAAAGAATGATGTTGACACAGTTAGGTAGTGCATGAGATTTTATAATCTGAGACATAGTTCCATGCACATAGTCTGTTTCTAATAAACACAAAGGGACTGTAATCCCCATACTCGAGTATAGGTAGGGCGTGCACTATAATAAAACCTTATAATAAAGTAAGATTTAGACTATACTTGCTTTTCAAATTTTGTGTAAGATATTAAGCCAAAGGTATTAAGCTTAAGCCAGGTGTGTTAATCTATCATGTTATAAGTTCATGCAAATAAAACAAAGTGTAAGTACATGGCTCACGAGTGGATCAAATGAAATTGAGTAGCAAATACTGTACCACAATTTTTTTTTTATGAGAATTTTGAGGTACATTACATATGGTCTCAGAGAGAAAGTTAGAACACCAGGCCTGAACAGGACCACTGTAGCGCTTAGTATATAATTTTTTTTTTCTTCCCAAAAACTAATAAATTGTGTGCTTACAAACAAAAAACTTTCTCTGTTTTGGTGAATAAGTATGGAAGCTCAAGACAATGCAGAAAATAGGATGGAAGAAAATCCATAGCAAGGACCTCCTGGAGATACAAGGAATAATAGTGATGGAATCTCACCCACAAAAGTATTGGAAACAATGAGGAACCTGATCGTCGAACTACAAATCTTTAAAGCTGACAATGAAAAATTGAAGAAGGCACAGCAAGAACAGCAGAAGATAAACAAAGTCCTACTGCACAGTATAGTGACCAAGAAAATCCCAAACGACAATAATAATGATGAAGAAGTTAGAAAAAGAGCCTCCAAGAACTCGGGGATAGAAACAAAAAAAGGAGATAGTTTTTCTGAAGGAACACCACCAACTGAAGATGGAACAAAAACTGACAGAAAAAGAAAATAAGTAGACCACCTTGAAGGAGAATTTAAAAAGATTAAACCCACTATATTTGATGGGGAATCCAGGATAGGAGAAGAAGCAGAGGCATGGCTATTGGACATCAAAAAGTATTTCCAAATCTAGAACTATTCCAACAACATGAAGGTTAGGATGGCCATCTACAATCTGAAAGGGAAGGCTAGTATTTGGTGGCAAGATATGAAATTGGCCAAGGGCCTAAAAGAGAAATAGTTGGAATGGTCTGACTTTAAGAAGTATTTCAAGAAGAATTACCTTTCTGAAAATTATTATGAAAGGAAGATAAAGGAATTTTATGAGTTACGACTCGGACAGATAATGATGGAGGACCTTATAAACAAATTTTTAGATCTGCTAAGATTCGTACCATACATCCAAGAGGATAAAGTAAAAATTCAGTGATGCCTAAGTGAATGTGCTACGACTAGTATAAACAGCGGACAGAGTTTCCCAAGGCCTGGAAGGATAAGAAACAAGATCGAATGAACTAGTGAAAGAAGGGGTACCAGCCAGCTCCTTATCGAAGTACCACAAAGAGTTTTCCGAGAAAGTATTTTCACTCCAATCCTCTGAACACTCAAGGTAGCAGAAAACTGGTAAACCTGGGAGTGAAGAGGTTTGGGGATAGCTCCCATGAGCTATTAAAGTGTTGGGAATGTGGAGAGCCTCATCTCAGGAGAAATTGCCCCCGTTTGAGTTCAATAAACTGAACTGTCGTTCATAACCTGCAAGAAGCCTCGACCTTGGGAGACGTGGGCAGGAGACTACATCAAATAAATGCGGCCATTAATGGATGACAAGCTGACCACTAGTCCTTAGTCATAGAAGTCAAAGGTAAAATCCATGACACTCGAATTTCTGTTTTAATTGACCCCAGAGCAACATTAAGTTATATTACTCCGAAGGTGGTAGAGTCAAATAAACTTAAGAGACTGAAGCATGCAAAATCATGGCTTGTGCAACTATAAACAGGTGCAAAAAGGAAAGTAATTGACTATATTTCAGATTTTGATTTCAGCCTAGATGGTCAAACTATAAGGACCGATATGAACATCCTACCACTAGGATTTTAAGATATGATTATTGGGATGGACTGGTTGGAATGACACAAAGCAATATTAAATTGTTATACAAAGATACTTATCTATAAAGATGATTCC
This sequence comes from Picea mariana, assembly GCA_032191745.1. NCBI lineage: Eukaryota > Viridiplantae > Streptophyta > Pinopsida > Pinales > Pinaceae > Picea > Picea mariana. The sequence goes on along the minus strand of JASDQU010107421.1, from coordinate 264,298 downwards.
AACACCACCAGGACAACCTAAGGTATGCCAAAATCGATATCAGTCAGACAAATTTCAGCGATGCAACTAATGAAATGTGTGCGAAAAGGATGTCAATTTTATGCCATCCAAGTGACGAGTCTGGCAGAAAAGAAGGATAAGCCAAAGTTGGAAGACTTTGTTGTCCTGCGAGATTTGAGAGACATGTTTGTGGATGAGATACCAGAATTATCCCCTAGAAGGGAAATAGACTTCTCCATAGATCTGTTACCCGATTCTTCCCCTATCTCAAAGGTGCCTTACCGGATGAGTCTACCAGAACT
>JASDQU010107421.1:238924-253523 GCA_032191745.1 Picea mariana | reverse complement strand
TAAACATAATCCAATATATAGATGAGAACAATGAAGCGTATGCATATGAACCCTGATTCTTGGAAGAGATAATCATGCAGGAGAACAAATAGACAACTTGTCTCTACATATCTTATTCATGCTGTGCGTAGAAAGGAACAAGGCCCTCTTTTCTTTTTATTTTTCTTCCCATTCTCAGAAATCACAGAGCGATGCAAATCCTTGCTAAAGATTTAACCAATCAAAACAAACACATACAAACACACAGAGTTGGAAGTTCTGAGACCTCTAGTAACGATTCAGTTGGGGTAAACAATCCTCTTAATAAAAGAAAACAAGAATTTTCACTTCATGTTACATATAAATAAGAATTTTGATAAACAAAAATGTATTTAAACCCTCAATGATCCGATATAGAGAATCAGTGCTTGAACATGGGTCCTGTTAACATACAAAAGAAAAACTACGAACATAATTTGAGAGCACCCAATCTCAACAAGATGAAGGGGTGTATTGTTTGGAACCCGAGTACCTTTTCCAGGTTGAGTAGAGGCTGGAACCCACGCTGTGAAAGGGGCACACCTACATTCGACCAACATGATAATACATTAGAAAATTTACAGAGTAAAATCTTGTTCTATAAACTCAAAAAGGAACAATGATGACCGTAGCTGATGGATTATTTAAATCAGGGCTGAAACGCCACATCCTTCTGTTGTCATGCTTCGCAATCAACCCAGATGGAGGGGGAGAAGATTATGGAAGCTCCTGGTGGGTACCCTCGCAATAGTAAGAGCCCCACCATTAATACATAGAAAACTGAATTTCAAATATTTTTTCCTTGACAGAATAAAAATAACAGTGCAAATTCAAACAATAAATCATTTGATAAAAACATCAATGAACAAAAAAAAGAATGCAAAGAACGACATCATATTATTCTTGAAGAATAACCTAACTTCATTGAGGGATACTACTCTGAGTCATCCCAGTTTACAGTTGCACAGTATAGGGTAGACAAAGGATTAAACCGGAGGTAATTCCATGGGACACATGCACAATAAACCTTAAGTATAGTCCCCAATAGTAGAGGGTCTGTGACCCATGGATTATAGTAAGAAAACCTTTTACTGTCACTATGAAAACAAAAAAAGAATTGTGCAGACTTTATGGGAGCAAGGAAAGTCTGTAACCCATAGTAAAGTATATAGGAAACAATTTTTTTTCCTTCCCGGCTTCAACCAAAAACATTAAACTTAGTTCAAATCTGAAATACGATAGTCCCTTAGAGAAAAATTACCAGGCATTACCATCGACTGCATCAGGAGTTTCTCATGGAGGTGGTAGATGCTTCCTGTGGAAGTTGCATGCTACAGAGCCTTCCCTTCGAAGGCGCAAGGGAGAAATGAGACCTAACAGGCATGATTATCACTCTTTATAGGTTGTAACGTACAAGACCTTACTCTAGGGCAAGCTAGTGTATCCAGATTGGGAAGAGTAGGAGGAAGAGACATCGGGGTTGCATATTGTAGGACCCTTAATTAATTCCTTGGCAGAGTCTTAAAATCCTCCTGACAAGCACATCTGCCACCCTAAATGCAGGAGATATGAAGTAAACCAAACAGTAAAACTATGACTGTACAATGAACTAGTCAGATACCAAACAATGAAATTATCGTTACTCTGGCCAGTGGAGGAGGGTTAGTTAGATTTGGTTGCGTGGAGAGTGGCGGAGATAGGATCATGTTCGGTTCGTTATGGGAGGGAAAAGTTGTAACATAATGAAAGTAGGACCACCAAAGGAAACACATGGAAACCTTTCCGAAAACAATTATTAACCACCTTAAATACCTTACATGTACGACTTAAAGACTGATGTTGACATAGTTAGGTAGAACATGATCTTTGATAATCCAAGACATAGTTCCATGCGCATAGTCCATTTCTAATAAATACAAAGGGACTGAAATCCCCATCCTTGAGTATAGGTAGGGTGTGCACTATAATAAAACCTTATAATAAAGTAAGATTTAGACTATACTTGCTTTTCGAATTTTGTGTAAGATATTAAGCCAAGGGTATTAAGCTTAATTCAGGTGTGTTAATCTAGCATGTTATAAGTTCATGCAATTAAAACAAAGTGTAAGTACCTGGATCACAAGTGGATCAAATGAAATTGAGTAGAAAATACTGTACAATTTATTTATTTTTATGAGAATTTTGAGGTACATTACACTATACCTATCTAAGATAATGGTTTGTGGGATCCCAAAGTGTACCCACACTTGTTCAAATAAAATATTGGAAGCTTCCTCTGCCATGATTCTCTTCTTGTGGGTGGCCAAAATCACCATGTTGGAAAAACAATCAACAACCACAAAACATATTCATTTTCCCTCTCTATGGAAGGGAAGACCGACATGTAGTACATTCATATGGATTCCCAAGTCCTATTAGGAGTAGGCAAAGGAGTGTGCAAGACTTGTTTCCTGATGGTCAGTTTGGAAATAGCACGGGTAGTACAAGACCAGATACACTTGATGACATTCTGTCAAAGTTTCAACCAATAAAAAGGTCACTACAACAATGTCATTGTCTTTTCCACACTGAAGTGTCCTGCCAACCAACTGTAGTGGGATTTCCAAATCAACTTCACTCTCTCACTTGATAGAATGTAGAGATAGACTAGATGGTACAATATCCCATCCTTAATATGGAAATTATTGAAAGTTTTATTGGGGCCCAACATCTGGTAGGTGTTGGCAAATTCGGGATTCATCTCATAGACGTCGAGCCACCCAAAGGTCTCATGACCGAAAGAGTCTAGCACTGTGGTGAGTTTCATGACTGGAGGTCAGTTGAGGAAATCAATAACTTTGTTGGTATTTCCTATTTTATACTTGATGTTGAGGTAGAACTACTACAAATATGAGGACCAATTTTGATGGCGATCATTCTACAATTCACCTTTTTTCTACATGAAATTTAGTGGCTTATGATCAGTGTGGATGACTTTCTCCTTCCTAAGAATGTAATGCCTCCACTGGCGGCAGGCTTGCATAATGGAGTACATTTCTTTGTCATAAGTAGGGTACTTATAGATAACATCTGATAGTGTCTAACTATAATAGGCCACGGGGTGGTCGTTCTGAGTGAGGACTGCTCCCACAACATAGTCTAAAACATCTATCTCGATCTCAAAGGGTTGTTGTAGGTCAAATAATGAGAGCACTAGTGCTAAACATAAGAGTTTATTCATATCATTGAATGCTCACTATTGGGACAATCCCCAAATTGTTTTTCCTTACCACCACCTATGGTTATATGACCGAGGGACCATGCAATATGGGATAACCCCAACATGAACCTGTGATATAAATTGGCAAGGATTAATAATATATGAAGCTCAGTGAGCGTGGTCTGGGTTGGGCGGTCACTAATGACTTGTATATTGGATGGATCAACATGCACACCATGCACGTCAACAATCTAGCCTAGGTATTGGACCCTGTCCATGTCGAAGGAGCATTTTTCCAAGTCGACATATAGCTTCAACTGTCACAGAGTGTTCAAAACCTGTTGAATATGTTACAAGTGGTATGCCCAAGTCTTCTTGTATATGTGTACGTCATCTAGATACACCACCAAAAAATAATTAGTCAAAGGCCACATGATATCGTTCATCAAGATCATGAAAGATTTTTGGGCATTCGTTAAACCAAAGGGAATGACCAACCATTCAAAAATACCTTCTTTTGACTTGAAGGAAGTTTTCCATACATATGTTTTTTCTATTGGGACCTAATGGAAGCTGGACTGAAGATCAATATTACTTAATTATTTTGCCCCCTTTAGCTGATCAAGGATATCATCTATTTGGGGAATCCGGTACCGATTCTTGAATTTGATTTTGTTTAGGGCCCCATAATCAATGAAAACTCACCAGGTCCCATCTTTATCCTTTACAAACATGATTGGGCTTCCACAAGGTGATGAGTTGGGTCGGATGTTCCCCTTATGGATAATTTCTTGGATCTATCGCATGATGTCCTCATTTTCTAGCAGAGATCGACGATAGACTAGCCCATTTGGTAGTGGTGTGTCGAGGGTTAGATCAATTGGATGCTTGATCTAAAAGTGGAGACGTAATCCAATAGGTGATGATAAGATGTCTTTGTATTCTTCCACGACCTTATCGACTTAGTTATGCTTGATGGAGAAGTCAGCCACAGAGGCCATGGATGTGGTTGCAACCTTTCTCTAACTATAAGAGTGAATCAAGAAGAAGAAAAACTTATCAATTTGAGAAATGACCTTCCAACATTGCTTGGCAAAGATCAAGGAAATAACACTAGGTTGGACTACCTCGGGTATCATGTACAATTTCCTGTTCAAATTAATAATAACACTGCAATGCCTAGACTCATATACAAAATGAAATTTCCATAAATAAATTTGACCCAAAAGAACACCACAAACTTCAAGGGGAGAAACATCACACAATACCTCATATTTGAATGGCTTGATGTTGTATGATAGGTGACACTGTTGGCTAATGCGAAAATCGCTTCCTTGACGAAGCCATCCAATGGTGTAGAGTTGCAGGTGTGGCATTGTCGGTAGGGATAGTCGCTTGATGACCTCTATTGAGATGAGGTTCTTATAGATAACACTATCAACAATAAAGTGTAGTTGAGTGGATTTCACCCACATATGTGAATGAAAGAGGCACTCACCTTCCTCTGGCTCATCATTTTCATCAGGATGGGTCTTACTAGTAGAAACAATGGCAATGGGTTCTGTGTCAATGATGCATTTCCCCTTCTCTAGTTCTAACTTGAAGTCAGAACCTGCATATGATTCATAATCTTTTACTTTAGCTACTAATGACTGCTTTGAGCGACAATCAACAATGTTATGTGAGGGGCTCTTATGGAAGGTGCACCACTTTTGGTTATCTTTCTTTATCTTCCCATTATCATTATTTCCTTGTGGCTTGGACTGGTTTTCATGAGGTTTACCATATTTTCTCTGTCCTTTGTTCTACAGTTTAGGGCTTCCCTTGCTCTACTTCTACTATGAGGAGTTCCTAGACCCAAATTATCACATCTTTTGTTTAAGCTTCGGCTCAATTTTGATGACATATTAATAGGTCGTGCCCAAGGATGAGATGTCCAAAAAATACATTATTTTCTAGATGTATCTATGAAAACCACTGCATTACTTGAGAACTAGATGCCACTATAAATATTTGATACCCAGCTTGGTGCGCAAGGTATTGAATACATTGTTGAACTCTAGGATTGTTTGGTCTCTTTCCTTCTGCAGTGTGGTCTAGCTTGTATACAAATTGTCATAACTTCTAACGAGGTAGTATTTTTCCTTAATAACATCCATGAAGGAATCCGAAGTGGGTGAAATTGAAAATAATATGGATCCTTTTGTTTTATTTTTCTCACGGAAATCCTCCCACCAATCATTGACATGGGGGATGACCTTGAGGAGCACAAATATAATATTTTCTCTATCGAAAAAGTTGTGGACAAAAAAATACCCTTCTAGAAGGTTTAACAATTTATCTATGGAATATTCATCTATTGGAACTTCAAATATAGAAATATCAAACTTGATATGTACCTTGAAGGAGGTGGCACTTCTACTTGAGGTGGACACATTTCTTGTCGTCAACCATCGAAGGATTTTTGCAAATTTGTCCATCATCTCGTTCCTCTATCACTCAAGGGCTTCCTCAAGAATTTTTTTAAAAGGATACCATGTCCTATCATGTTTCTTTTGTCCCACCATGGAAAATTTATTAGGCGTAAAAGAGAAATTTTTCTCAATATAAACAAGCTCGAGACCCAACTCTCTATACCCTGACCATGTCGAGGACATGCATTAAAAAATGAGAAGGAGCAGACCGCTCTAATACCATTGATCCAGATTTATGAGTGGAACGAAATGAAACCATATATTTATAATTTTAACGCAGAGAAATAGTGAACAATATCATAGATATAGTAAAACTTGACTTCTATTAAATAAGAAATATGCTAAAAACTATAAAATTCATACTGAAAACAAGCTTGCTATAATGGTGGCATCTTATCTCTAAGAAGAGATGTGACGACTACGCTCATTCACAAGAAGATGAGTACAATGAGGCTATCATGGAATGTTTACAATAAATATTATATCAAAAACCCTATACATCCAAAAACCTAATCCTAGGATATTAAGCGCCAAAAGTCATGTGGGCCCCGTTGGGGTAAGTTAGTAGATTAACTTCTTGAGGTTGTAACTTTTGCATACGATCTTCGTTTAGGGTGCACGATAGCTCGTTGGAAAGGTATTGATGAGGAGATTCATTTAGGGGGGTAAATGAGAGAATTTGGCTATAATTTATGTTCCCTATCATGAAAATATGTCGTGTATTCCCTTAAACTGGCCCCAGAAGTTAAAAACCACTAAAAATAGTAAATTGCCAAAATTGCCAGAAATTATTTTTGAGCCAATTGGAAAAGGGGGGTGGCCATCAATATCCACCTAAGTAAATAATACCTCCTTAGGAATCAATGGCATCCATTGCATTGATTTCCCCCATCATATGAAGAAATTTCTACTGAAATTGGACCTGAGTTAGCAACTTTCCTTGGTGGAGGAGCTTCCTTGCTTTGACAACCTAATAAAGTTGGATCCTTTGTTGGTGAGTTCCCTTGACCTGCGTGTCCATGATATGATTAGAGGATGATTGTTCCATGTAGTCAGGGTTGATCTCTGTTGGTTTCAATTGTTTTGCTATCTCTAATGTGTCCAATAATGGTGGAAAATAAGGTCGAAGGAGGTCCACATTGAACATTGGTTGCAAGCCAAGGAAGGGGGCAGGTTGAGCTCAAAAGAATTATCACCTACACCCTTGTTAATGGTGTAAGTCCCATAATGGAGTGGAAGAAGCTTCCGATGAGGCCCTCTAAGTCATTCTTTGTGCAAGTGCAACCAAACTTTGTCTCGCACCCGAAACTTGTGTGGCATCCAATGTTGATCCTGGCACTGCTTGTACTTGGAATTGGACTTCTGTAAAATATCCCAAACCTTTTGGAAGATGTGATAGATCCACTAAATAAACTAGGTGTCTTTTTCAGCTTCGATTGGAGCATGTAAAAAGTCTTCTTAGGTGGTTGCAAGGTGTAGTGCAACATCCATGGGACCCAATGGTTGAAAACCCAACCCTACCTGAAAGGGGATGTGGTTGATTCAACTTTGTATGGATTTGTTGTAGTTGTGTTGAGCATAGGGAATAATATCATCCCAGGTGAGAGGGTGTGTGTAATTGTATATGCGTAGTATGTGCATGATCATATGGTTGACAACCTCAATTTGGCCATCCGTCTAGGGGTGGAAGGAAGTGGACTTGGTGAGCTTGGTATCGAGTACTGACTAGAGGCTCGACCAGAATACACTAAGGAACCAACTATCCTAATATGAGATAATGGTTTATGGGATACCAAAGTGTACCCACACTCTTTCGAATAAAATATTGGTAGTGTCCTATTCCATGATTCTCTTCTTGCAAGAGGCCAAAATTTTCATCTTGGAAAAGAAATCAACAACCAAAAAATCATAGTCATTTCCCCACCTGATGGAAGGGAGGCCTGACATGTATTCCATTGAGATAGATTCCTAGGGCCTGTTAGGAATAGGAAGAGGATTCTACAAGCCTTGTTTCTTGATGGTCAGTTTGGAAATAGCACAGCCAATGCAGGACTAGATATACTTGTTGACATCTTATTGAAGTTTTTCCCAATAGAAATGTCATTGCACAACTGCCATTGTATTTTACATGTCAAAGTTTCATGTCACCCGACTATAGTGGTATTCCTAAATAATTTTCAATCTCCCTCTTGATGGAAAACAAATATGGCCCATATGGTACAACATCCCATCTTGAATTTTGAAATTATTGACAGTTGTGTTGGCGCCCAACATTTGGTAGGTGTTGGTGAAATTAGGATATGTCTCATACAAGTGGGGAAACCTGAAGGTCTCATGACCAAAAGAGTATATTACTATGGTGAGTTTCATGATTGGAGGTTGGCTGAGGCAATCAATGACTCAGTTGGTACTTCATGTTTTATACATGATGTTGAGGTGGAACTGCTGCAAATATGTGGACCACTTATGATGGYGGTCATTATGTTCTTTTCCTTGTTTCTACATGAGGTGCAACATCATTTTTTACAATACTTATGAATTCAAAAATAATATACATCCAAAAACCTAACCCTAGGAKATATAGCTCCAAAACTCATGTCRTCCCCGTTGGGGTAAGTTAGTACATTAACTTCCTGGGGTCGTAACTTTTGCATACRATCTTTGTTTAGGGAGCATGATAGCTTGTTGTAAAGGTATTTATCAGGGGATTCATTTATGGGGATCAATTAGATACTTTGGATATTATTGAGTTTCCCTGTCATGGAAAAACATTGTTTAGGTCTTCAAACTCGCTCCAGAAGTTAAAAATTGCTAAAAATAGTAAGTTTCCAAAATCGCCAGAAAACTATTTTGAGCCAGTTGGAAAAGGTGGGTGGCCACCGATCTCCACATAGATCAATATTCAGTTGGAAAAGGTGGGTGGCCACCGATCTCCACTGATTTTCTAAATTTAGAGGCTAATTTTGAGTCCCTTACTTCTGTAGAGGTTGACTTTATTTACTCATGCCAAGTTTCCTTACTATTGGGTCATATTTCTAGCCAAGAAAACATATTTCTCTTTTGTGGAGTGGGACATATCAAATAGGGGCCTATTCTTCATAGTGTTGTGTCTTGTTTCTACTATTGTGGGTGTTTGGGGAGTCTAGATAAACTTGTTGACTGGTGGATAAGACTTTATCTAAATATAGGTTCACTCTCCTTATAATATAGGCATCTTTTGTTGTGGGTACTGATAGCTGGAAGTGTGAATCCTTTGGTAGTTGTGTACAAGACCATTTCCTCAACATATGTAAATATTGCCTACATAAATAAATAATAATGTCTTTACCTCCTATATATAGTTCTATTTGTTAACTCTTCAATGTCTAATGACTACTACAAATTGTTTGTATAATGATTTCCTTGAGTTTCATATAGTGGTGCTTTATAATGAATTGTAAAAAATCTAGGTATTACCATTTCTCTATTTGTTGTCATGTATGTTTGGTAGAAAATACATTTAAAGGAGGAACAATGAAACTGTTATGAACTTTCTGCATTAGAAAATATACAATAATACCAAACAATGAAGTGTTTAACGAAACATATACAATACAATATAAGATAAAATTCCAAAACCTTATCAAGGGACATTTCAATGTTATCAGAGCCTCAATATTTCCATCCTGAGGAGTCTTAATTAAACCATGTGTCTATGAGATGAAGAAGGATGTATAACCTATAAAAGTAGAAGGAAGTGATGGGCATAAACCATATTCAACTAAGAACAAATAGTAGAAGAAAACCAACCATAGGAAGAACAATACGAAGTTATGGGAGATAATAATGAAGACATGGATTTTCAAATTCTAGAGAGTATAGACAATGGGTGGAAACAATTGGCACAATGTTTGGCACAATTTATTGCTAGTAACCAAGCAAACCAAAAACAAGGACGTAACAATGGTAATGGAGAAACTAATGGAAACAATAGGGGTAACAATTGTGCAGGGGTCCCCAATGGGAATAATGGAAACCATGCAAAGGGAAGAAACAATCATGTTCTCAGACAAGCTGGCACTAGGACCACAGGGAGAATAATTCCCAGACCTCTCATGCCTTAGTTATTGGAAAACCAACAAATAGGTAATTAGGGGAATCATGTTTAGGATAAGACCTCTGATGATTATTGGAGGGAGTACCAGGATATGGGAGAGGATTTATAGGAAGCCATGTCACTACAATAATACTACAATATAAAGTACATTAAAAGGACAAGGGAGGTCAATATGCGTTAAAAAAACATTGATCTCATGAGGAATATTGTGAATTTGACTATTCCCTCCTGTTATTGTTCAAGCAAATCCACAGCTAGAGCTTGGGTTCAAAATTTGGATACCTACTTCTCGCTTAACACCATGTTAGAGGTAGAAGCAATTAAATTTGCTAGTTTTCATTTGGATGGGAAGGCTCATGACTGGTGGTACTATGCATTGGTCACTCTGGAACATGCCAATATCACCTCTTATATGGACTTCACAAAACATTTGATGGAGAGATTTGAGAGAAATGATCTGGAAACACACTTTAGGGAGTTGACACAACTCAAACAAGTTGGGACACTAGATGCTTACCTGACCAAGTTTCAAAGACTTATAGTCACAGTGACAGATATATCTGAGCAGAGATTGCTGATATTGTTCACCGAGGGTTTATCTGAGCCACCACATGGTTGGGTAAAATACTTCAAACTAAGGACCTTACAGGATGCCATTATCATGACATGAGACATGGAGGATGCAATCCTGAAGACAAAAAAACTCTTCGGACCTTTATTTCCCTAGAAGAATAAAGATAAGAAATTGTTTTAGGAGGAGGGAACTGGTAAGTAGAGGATGGATGATGCAAATAATAATGAGTTGAGAAGAAATAAGTTTTTCTTCAACTGTAAGGACCCTTGGGAACCTGGGCACAGGTGTATGGAGGAGGACAAGGAACATTATATAGATTTTCTCTCATATAGTGAGGAGGTGGAAGAAACAGAGCAGGCTCAGGACAGTGAGCAGGACAAATCACTTGAGGATCCATTTCCACTCTATCGAGTGTTCCCATATTTCATACCTTCAGATCTGTGGTGTAATACATGGTCAACGAGTGATAGTATTGATTGATGGTGGGGAAACACACAAATTCATCAAATTATACCTGGTGGGTAATAGGGGCATTGCTATGATGGATTTTGAGGTATTTGATGTATGAATAGATGATGGGCCCATTAGGAAATTTGAAAAGACGAAGGAAGTGATGAGCACTTTCCTCATTCTAGCACTTCCTAATTTCACTTGTCCCTTTCTTCTTGAATTTGATGCATCGATTGAGGGGATAGGAGAATTGTTTATGCAACTGAGGCATCTGATAGCATATGAGAGAAGGAATCCCACATATTCGGAAATAATCTAATCTATAGACAACAAGAAAATGCCCACCATAATGCATGCCTTGGTGAAGTTTATACAATACTTGGTAGGTGGAAAATTTGTTTTTAAGATATACCAAAAGAGTTAGAGGCACTTCTTGGGGGAAAAAACTTGAACGAAAGGAAAAAAAAGTGAGTTTTTAAACTGAAATCATATGATTTCAACATTGAGTATGTAAAAGGAAATAAGAATGCAGTTGTGGATTCTCTCTCCAACAAACCAAAGATATTTTCACCTGTAGAGATTTTAGCTAATTGGAAATCTCATCTCTTGGTGGAGTATTCCAAAAACCAATTTTCTTGTCAGTTGATCGATCACGGTGTAAAGGATAATAGGTATAAGGTGGTGGATGAAATCATCTACTATAAATATTTCATATACTTAGTTCCATAATCTTCTTTTAAGGACAAATTTATGGAATCCATGCATGAAACACCATTGGTAGGGCATCCAAGATATTTTAAAACTTATAGGTAGATTAGAGAGAGGCTCAATTGAAAGGGACTCAAAAATCATGTATTGGGGCATATGAGAGAGTGTGTGACTTGTCAATAGAACAAGACAGAGAAGACCCATCCTATAGTATTACTACAATCATTTCCTATCCCAAAGAATAAATGGGAAATCATATATATGGACTTCATCATAGGTCCACCAAGGGTACATGGTAGAGACTATATATAAGTTTTGGTCAATCGATTGAGAAAATTTTCACATTTATTTTCCATATCCTATTCATATAAGGAAAAAAAGGTAGTAGACTTATTTTTCAGGGAGGTATCCAAACTGCATGGTTTGCTGAGGTATATTATCAGTGATAGGGACAACATGATCCTTAGGGAAATTTGAAAGGAATTGTTCAAGATGGCTGGCACAAATTTATTAAATCCCAACACTAGTTACCACCATCGTATGGATGGACAGACAGATATCATGAACAAGTGGTTAAAGGGGTATTTACATAAGTATGTGTTCAAGCAACAAAAGGCATGGGTGAAGTGGTTTCATTTGGGGGAACAATGTTATAACACCACTTATCACATGTCCATAGGTATGCCATTTTTCTAAGCATTGTATGAATATGATGCTCCTTCTTTTGATGACTTGSAATTTGGGGAGATCGGGACTCCMAAAGCCAAGTACTAGATATAGGAGAGCTAGGAAATACTCAAATATCTCAAGTATAATATACATATGGCCCATAACCAACATAAGATGTGTATAGAAAAGAATGAGGTCGACCACACCTTTGAAGTGGGAGACTTGGTATTCTTGAGGCTACAACCATATAGGAAGTCTTCACTRAAGAAAAGTGGTGCAAAAAATCTTAAGCCATGTTTTTATGGTCCCTACATCGTGATTCAAAGGATTGGAGAGGTAGATTATGAACTGGAGTTTTTGGAGGGAAGTATAGTACTTAATGTGTTTCATGTTTCATACCTCAAAAAGGAATTGGGACAAGAGATCAYGACTTCAGTAGATTTACCTCCATTGAATGAGGAGGGACAACTATTGTTGGTTCGTGAGGAGGTATTGGAGACTGGAGAGAGGAAATTTCATAACAGGGTGATCTGAGAGTACCTCAATAGATGGAGAGATTTTCTAGTAGAGGATTCCACATGGGAAAGTTATCAAATATGAAAACATCAAAATTTGCAGTTTCTCGATGAAAAACAATCTCGGGAAGGGAGGACTATAATGTCCTTTTCCAAATGAGCTCTCTGAGATATTGACATAATATCCTAAGTAATTCACATAGGCTATAGTCAGTGGGAAAAAAGGGAACTAATTAATTATTTAATGTCACAAGGTGGAAAAGTAACTTTTAAAAGGGAGATATTGGATAATTAATAAAAATGTGCCTAAAGTGACTATGGAGAAAATGAAAATTCACTTAGCTTATTAGAAGGGTAAAAATGGTGAAAAATGGTCGATGAAAGAATAAAAGGGGAATGAGGGGCAAGCTCTCTCATTATTCACTTGCTAATTTCTAAAATCCAGTTGAGAGATCTCTTGTGGATTTTTGAAATATTGGGATGAAAACCCTAGAAGAGATTTATGAGATTGGTTTTGGTGGTGAGACTATCCATCCTAGTTGCTCATTGGGAAGAGATCACTTAGATTTCTTCATTGTGCTTCAATGTTTCTTATTGGGTGAACGAAGTTTTCATTTGTGAGTTATTCTTTTTTAGTGGTTGATTTCATGCATAAAGGACTAGATTTAGTGATTTTTGTAGGTTTAGTTACTTCAAGGATGCGTTTTGGAATTTGCGGACAACATCCTTTGTGAATTGAGGTTTATTTTCTCTCGTGGAATGAATTCTGGACTGAAGAAGGTGTTTTTAGATTTTAGAGGCCGAGTTTGAGTCCCTTTCTCTTGTAGAGGTTTATTTTATTTACTCAGGCTGAGTTTCCTTACTAATGGGTCATATTCCCTACCAAGCCAATGCATTTCTCTTTTGTTGAGTGGGCCATCTCAATTCGGGACCTATTCTTCATAGTGTTGGGTCATGTTTCTACTCTTGTGGGTGAGTGGGGATTGTGGATCATCTTATTGACTAGTGGAGGTGAGTTTCTCTAAATTTGGGTGCATTCTCCTTGCAATATAGGAATATTTTATTGTGGGAACTGATAACTAGAAGTGTGAATCCTTTGGAATTTGTCTACAACACCATTTCTTCAACATATGTAAATATTACATACACACATAAATAACAGGTTCTTTACCTCCTATCTATAGTTCTATTTGTTGATTGTTCAATGTGTAATGGTTGATGTAAATTGTTAGTACTGTGATTTCCTTGAGTTCCATATATTGGTGATATATAGTGAATTGTAGCAGATCTGGGTATTTTCCTTTTTTGTTTGTTGTCATATATGTTGGGTACCAAATAAATTTAAAGGAGGAATAGTGAAACTGTTATGAACATTCTACATTAGAAAATATCCAACAATACCAAACAACGAAGTGTTTGAAAAAAGTTCTACACTACAAACTGAGATAAAACTCCAAAAATTTATCAAGGGATATGACACATTGTTGATGACACTTTTGATAATGACAATGTTGGTGAGGAGTATATTTCACCCATTGATGAGAACTCTATCTCCTCCACTACTCATGTGGACTTTTCTTCCTGTGTTGTTGATTGTGAGGATTAATATTCCTCCTTATCTAATGTTGTGAATGTTAGTGCTATGGCTCTTACTAAATTGAATTTTGTTCCTACAGATTATTTGTATACTAGTTCAAATGATGTCTCATATGATGATATAGAGAAAGATACTACATATGCTGCTACAAATCCAACAACAATTTGGGCATGCCATATGACACATGAATTGATTGCAAATCCTAAGATTCATACATGATATTTTGAGTTACATCCTCATGGATTTGGGTCCAAATTGCTTCTTCATATGTGATATACTGGTGGTGTCCTTGGTGATAA